>LPNX010975993.1:43583-157105 GCA_001517045.1 Pseudotsuga menziesii | reverse complement strand
TTGTGGTGAAAAGTTTATGGGGACTCACTTACAACTTTGTTTGATGGGGTTGTGTAATGCCCCAATTGAATATGGTGGATGGGATATAAAGAACCTTGAGTGGTTTGGAATATCGCTAAGATTGAAAAGCATGTGGCAGTTTCTTATGGGAAATGGTATTTGGAGTAGGATCATTGCTCATAAATATATCAAGAATAGACCCTTAGAGGAATGGATCAGAGCTCAAAACTTCAATGTTTCTGGATCTTCATACTTTTAGAATGGCTTTATTAGGATATTGTCTTGGATTACTGGTCAGCTGGGCTGGAAGGTGGGAAATGGATTAAATATTTGGCTCGGAGTGGATCCTATAATTGGGCTTAATACACAGTATCTCTTATCCAAGGATCTAAGAGATTACCTTACTGACCTGGGAATAACCAATCTAGCCTAGGCTCAAAATCTAGGTGTTTATGGACATGATTTTAACCGCTGGTATACTGCTTCAGATCTGTACTTGGGGGTGACTGGGCTGAACAATGGAGTACATATGTTAAAGGCATGTCACATAGTGGAATAAGGATTGGGAACTCTGAAGACACTCTACTATGCATGTTTGACAAAAAGTCGGGTAAGGTGACAACAAAAAGGGCATATGATCTTATCGTATCTAAACAACTGACGGTAATGGATGATAATTTTCTCTTGAAGGTTTGGCATTTCAACATTCCTCAAAAACTGAAATGTTTTACTTGGTTGATTTGTAATTTGAAAATTAACACCTGGGACGTTCTGTGTAAGAGGGGATGGTGCAGTCCCAATAGATGCAGCCTTTGCAAATTGGAAGCTAAAACTGTAGAACACCTCTTCGTTGGCTGCTCTTTCGTGAAGAAGAAGATTCATGGTCTTAAAAGACACTTTGATGTTCACCTACATTGGTCTGCTTCATCTCTTTTAGAAAATCTTATTACCTAGGTCTCAAAGGGTGGTAATCTCCAGTATTTGCCTTTTATTTTTCATTTGGAATCTTTGGAAGGCAAGGAACCGTTATATTTTTGAAAATCTGGAACCTAACATAGCCAATAGATGTCATCAAATCATGCTTGAGGTTTCATCTCACCAGGTCCCGCAGGTAATAAGGCCCAAAAATCGAAACATTGGAGATCCTTCAGTTATGAAATTTCCAATGTTTTTTTTCGATGGAGCTGCAGCTGAATCCATTGGAGGAGCGGGTATTTGTATTTGGTTAAATGAACATCATTTTTTTGCTATAAAATTAGGATGTGGAAGCAGTACTAACACTAGAGCTGAACTATTAGCACTCTGGGCATCTTTATACGTCGCCAAAGATATTGGGTTGCCATACTTACGTATCTTTGGCGACTCCTCGGTGATTATAAATTGGGCAAAGGGTGAATCCACCCTTGACATGGTGAACCTTGAGGATTGGTGTCTTAACACCAGGACACTTATGTCCTCATTCACTCGGGTGGATTTCAATCATGTTTATAGGGAACATAACAAGAGGGTAGACTCCTTATCCAAGGAAGGGCTGAGAATGGTTTCTGGTCATCTCTTACTCACTGAATCATGTGATGATGAGTTTATTGGGGAAGTCTCATTCCAACTATTTTAGAGCTTTGCTCTGTTCTATTTTAGACATTTGTCTCCTTGGAACCTTTGAGTTATTTCTGGTTATGCTGAGCAGCAGTAACAGGACCATTGAGAGATTACATGCCTTGTCTTGGATAAGGATTCTGGCCTCTTGTTATTTTCTTTAGGGACATTTTTTGACTGATGATATATTGCACACTTATGAGAGGGCTTTTACATGTATTGATGCCCATGTACTGATAGTGTGGTTTTTGTATGTGATTAGTTAATATGTTGTATTAATGTATTAATGATGAAGTACTACTATTTTGTTAGGCCCGTTGGGGTCCTCACGGTTTGCTTGATGATGTACCAAGTTACCTTTGATTCAATAGAATATCAAGGAGCTTCTTTTTTCGTCTAAAAAAAAATAGGTTGATTGATGGAGGAGTCATATTGTCTCTTAAACAAAAGCACAAAGAACATTCATTTTGTTGGAAATAAGGCCTTAGTATGGGATTTTTGAGCAGATGGGAAATTGAATGGTATGGAAAATAGGGGATGGATCTAAAGCAAGAGATGACGAGGATATTTGGTTTGGTACTAAAGAGAATTCTTGGTTTTGTGAAATTTGAAATGTTCTTAACATGTAGCCAACATTTTCAAGTTGGCAGACATGAAAGCTCAGTCTCCTCAATTAAGAGGTAGGATTGGTTGGAAGAGGACTGAAGTGCTAAGAATACAAGGTAATGAGGCTGGGGATTGGAATGAGTTTGTAAATAATCTTTGCTCCAATTTTATTTGGTCAAATGATGAGTAAGAAGATTCTTTGTACTGGTCCAAAAGCCCATCTGGAGTCTTTACCGTGAAACTGGGATACTTGAATATAACAAAATCACACTTTCAGGGAGAACATAAATCATGGTGGAAATTCTCTTGGAAGCATCACGACCCTTTAAAATGTAAAATTGTTTTTTTGATGGCCCTCAATAATAAACTTCTCACCTGAGACAATGGTGTAAAAAGGGGTTGGGTAGGCCCAAACAAATGTGCTCTCTATCAATTAGATGAGAAAACTGTAGCTCAATTGTTTTATCCATTGTGCGTATACATGTTAGGTATGGATGGAGGCCAAGCAATGTCCTCATCCAAATTCTAAGGGGAATAAGCCAAGTTTGGAAGATTGCATTCAAGAATGGAGGCAGGATAAATTGGTGGCCTATTTTGAGGTGTTTCCAAGTCTTCTTGTTTACTGCTTCTAGTGGGCTAGGAACTCCGCCATATTTCAAAACAAACATATTCCTTCCTCAATCACCTTTGGCTTATTGCTTAAGCTAGCTAATGTATATAAGGTGGATCCTAAGAAGAGAAAGCAAAGGATTCCGATCTCCTCACAACTAAATTATGAAATTGCATGGGGATACTTTGATGGTGCTAGTCCAGGGCCCCCCCTTGATGTGTGGCATTGGTGTTGTATTATTTAAAACTAGATCCCAGTCCTTTCATATTAGATACTCGACGACAAGAGGTTCAAATACAAAGTTGAGCTTGTTGCATTATGGACTTTGCTTCACACAACTTCTCTTCAAGGAATCACAAAATTGCGAGTTCTTGGAGATTCCAATATTGTCATCGATCGAGTGAACAACGAGATCTCAATCGAGCATGTTCATCTTAATCATCTCATGCAGTGAATTAAAAAGGCCTTGGGATCCTTTCAATGGTCTAGCTTCACTCATGTTTATCGAGAGCTCAATCAAAAGGTCGATGAGCTATCTAAGGAGGACCTTTCTCTTGATCCAGGAACCTTTGTTCTAACNCTTAATATTTGAAACATGTACATTTTCATGTGACCCTCAGACAAAGATAGAAAAGCTATGCAACAAAATCAAAAGTATATGTATTTTGTTATATTACTCAATCGAGCATATTCATCTTAATCATCTCATGCAGTGAATTAAGACCTTGGGATCCTTTCAATGGTCTAGCTTCACTCATGTTTACCGAGAGCTCAATCAAAAGGTCGATGAGCTATCTAAGGAGGACCTTTCTCTTGATCCAGGAACCTTTGTGCTAACATAACTTTTGAATGAATAGGAAAAGGATTCCTAGACTTTCCATTACTATTTTTGCTTCTTCGCTTCTTCTCATTGTGGTTGTAAAGGACAATTTTTTGCACTAGTTTGTATGCCTTGGTTTAGTCTTCCCATAAAAGATACCAGTTATGGTTATATGCACATATATAGATAGTCAACTCTATCTTGATCATCTCTTAATATTTGAAACATGTACATTTTCATGTGACCCTCAGACAAAGATAGAAAAGCTATGCAACAAAATCAAAAGTATATGTATTTTGTTATATTACTCAATAAGCGATTGTATAGTTCTGTTTTGAAAAGTCTTTGTGCACATAATACGTATAGTCTCTTTGGATGAATATAAGATTTTTTCTTTCGAAAATTATATGTCAAAGGAAAAAGAGATAACATACACACACAAACACACACACACACACACACATACAAAATCTNCTTAATATTTGAAACATGTACATTTTCATGTGACCCTCAGACAAAGATAGAAAAGCTATGCAACAAAATCAAAAGTATATGTATTTTGTTATATTACTCAATGAGCGATTGTATAGTTCTGTTTTGAAAATTCTTTGTGCACATAATATGTATAGTCTCTTTGGATGAATATAAGATTTTTTCTTTCAAAAATTATATGTCAAAGGAAAAAGAGATAACACACACACACACACACAAAATCTAATGGGTTAGATTGGTTTATTGTTGTCAATATTGTTGAGTATTTGGATAGTTTAATGCTAAATTCGTGTTGGTGAGATATCTCTTTTTTATTTGCTAGTTTGTCGATGACTTGTAGAATTAGCTTATGGTCTATGGAACTACTCAGGGGAATCTAAGTCATTAAAATCACTCAGGGATTGCACCTATCTTGGGCCACACCAACCCTTAGCATGGATGGATTTTAAGTGTCGCTTCCTAACTATCTTGCGATGTTCGAACTTGAGACGCTATGTAGATCGATGCCCATTGAAACCAACTATGCTAGTGGGATTTGACTATGTTGGTTGTTGGTGAGATGTCATGCGTGCGCACACACACACACACACACACATATCCCTTGAAACCCATCCATCCTAAATATGTTGTTGATGAGGAGATCATAACACACATACATAAAATCCAATGAGTTAGCTCAACAGATTGTCATTAATATTGTTTGGTATTTGGCTAGATTTGTGCTAAAATCTCCTTAACTCAAAATAGTTAAGAACATGTGTTTCCTCAATAAATAAATAACTCAAAACAGTTAAGAACATGTGTTTCCTTTTAGGAGGTTATAGGTTAAAATCAAGAAGTATGTACACCTCTATAGACTTTAGCAATTAAAAATAGTTGTAGAGAGGAGGGTCCCTTGTCCCACAAGAAAGGGGTCTCATACACGAGGGTCCCTTGTCCCACAAGAAAGGGGTCTCAAACACAAAATTGATGCCTGATCTTATTATGACTTTAAAAACAGATTATTATTATTATTATTATAAAGAATTAGGATATGAGAATACCAACTAATTATGAGACCTTATAGCTAACCAAATAGAAACCAAAGTACCAACAGTTCTAGTTATCATTGAGCAAATTGTCTCATGAATACCAATTTGGTAAAGTCCCTATGTTACAGCAGATAATTAACCATTTTCATATTCACATAAAATAAAATTGATTTATTTTTCCATAATCTCAACTTAATAAAAGAACCAGTGATATTTAATCAACCTCCTTTAACTTCTTCATCATAACGGTCAAACAATCTAACTCAATCTAACTAAACCATAATGTTCTGTTTTGTTTTTGTTTTAGGGAAACAATTCCCCCAGTGCTTGTAGTTTGTGTTACAAGAAAATTTGAAGCCTTGTTCAGTTTTTGACAGGCGGGGGCAAGCCTTAACAAGCCGGGTCTCAGTTCCGTCGGGGGTCGTGTTTTTCAAAAACCTCTTGTATATCTTCACTCTGTAACTTCTTTTTGTACTATAATAGATCTTTCCAACTTACTTACTTATAAAAAATGACTCTGCTCATAAAACACACTTCAAACTGTTATCAATGGAATAATAGTATAATTTCTAATTTATTATTATCTTTTTTCTAGTAAGATTAAGGAATGAAAATTATTTAGCTTATTGCAGGGCATTTACTGAGACTGCAACAAACATACTACCTATTGGATCTTAAACAAGACATACTACTTATTGGATATTAAACAACTTAAAAGGCCTTTTACTGAGAGTGCAACATACATACTACCTATTGGATCTTAAACAACTTAAAATCTAAGAGTGACATGTTTAAAATTCAACGAGTAACACTCACTGTAGCAACATTACATATATCACTTACTGAGAGTGCAACAAACATACTACCTATTGGATCTTAAACAACTTAAAAGACCATTTAGTGAGAGTGCAACAAACATACTATCTATTGGATCTTAAACAACTTAAAATGCAAGGAGACAACAGACTGAATATTGATAGTAAGGTTAAGGATTGATTTAGTCAAACAATTTGATAAAAGGATAAGTGCTATCTGCTCATTAAGTAAACAGTTAACATTACATGGCTCTCCACGAAACAACCAAACTTTTCCAGAAGAAAAATAATAGTTCTCTGATATTCATTAGAATCAAACGTAACTAGATACACATCTATGATACTAGGTATCAGATCCAATCAAATCTCATAAAACAGTGTTCAAAACCCACAAACAATGCTCAATACCCACAAACAATGCTCAACAACCTGAGTAACCAAAACCAGGCTCCCAGCCAAAGTAAAAACCAAACTTATCCCAAGACTCAACGAAATAACCAAACTTATCCTTCCACAAATAGCCATTCAGATCCATTGAAATCAAAGCACTGAAACCAAATGCGGTAACTGTAAACAAGGATTGACCAGTTTTCCCCCGGAAAAATACTTCGAGTGTTTCCCCCCAAAAAAACGGAAAAAGTCGATTTCTGACACGAACTTGTTATGATTGCTAGAAATATTGTATATCAATGTGAAAGTTGGCTTCAGTAGTTTGGGTGTTGTAGGGTTTTTAGGACACTGAATCTACATGAAACTTGAAAAAACATTTTGTTTAAGAGAAACCATCAATGGGATTTAGCAAACTTCCGATGAAGAATTTCACCGAACAGACGAAATCGTTATAATTTTTTATGGCACCAAATCCCAAAAATTAACGCATTCAATATCGACGAGGCCAAGATGAAATCGTGGCCTCCGAGGAAACTGGAAATTACATACAGACAAGAATGTGAATAGTTGCATGCAGGATTGACTGAAATTTAATGTTCTGATCCGGAAACTCTATTGGACTGGCACAACGAAGCCGTTCATCTGGGGAATTGTGCAATCCAACTATACCCCATCAAAACGCTATTGGACAGTCCTAAACGAAGTGGCTTCACCAGGGGAATCGTGCAATCCAACTAATACAGCCCCATTAAAACTCGGTTAAAAATATTTCACAGACTATATGTAATTTAATGCTGTTCTAGGTAGTGTGAGCCATTGGATTTCAAACAGGTTGAAATTCAATGGTTGTTCGAAATCCAATGGACCACACTGCGAAGGCGACAGCATTAAATAAGGTATAGTCTGTGAAATATTGTTAGCAAACTCTACTGGACTTGCTTAACGAAGTGGCTCCATAAATCCAACTATCACCCATTATATTATGGTTTTTAGTTAATGACTGAATTTATTAGATCAATTATGCAGGCTCTGGTATGAGCATTGCATGTGCTTCTTGAATTTTCCGTTGTATTGGGAGTGCAATTGCAGGGGTTGAGCATTCATTTCCAATTTCAAAGGGATGGCCAACACTACATTATCGTCAAATTCTGATTTCTAATGAGAGTACTAAGTTCTGATAGATATATATTTTTTCTTTGAAAGATACATTTTGACTGATTGCCATTGCAAAACAACATGTATATATTTACTGCGATGGACATAATACTCAGAAACAGTCTACATTTTGACTGATTGCCATTGTAAAACAACATGTATATATTTACTGCGATGGACATAATACTCAGAAACAGTCTGTAATAAGTATCCCCATTATTCAAACAGCCAATAATCTTAGTAAAGCATACAAGAGTATTCTCTTAATTAAAGAATCATTGGAATACACAACAAAAATACTTACTTCTGTGTTCTTACAAGGGAACGTACCTGGAGATGTTTAATGCCCCTGAACAAAGAATATTTCTTGCTGCAGACTCCCGGCCCAACTCAAATCTCTCCCGCAGTGCTTCTCACTCACCCACTGCATTATTCTCCGTCCCTTCCAATTTGATCTGTTCTACACATTCAAATATCAAATCACTATACCCATCAGCAGATGCCATAATCATGCTTTATGTCTTGAAAAAAAAGAGCATTACAGATCCTCACTCATCCACTGCATTATTCTCAATCCCTTCCAATTTGATTTGTTCTACACATTCAAATATCAAATCACTATACCCATCAGCAGCAAATGCCATAATTATGTTATATGTGTATAAAAAAAATAAAGAATAAGGGTTCCAGGACTGTGACACTGTATGAACCCTAAAAAAAAAGATAATTTCTGATGGATCACAATACAAAAAGTAAAAAAAATGAAAGAATGAGCGTTGATGGATCACAATAGAAAAGTAAAAAAATGAGCGTTACAAATCCTTACAAATCCTCAGCGCTGTGACACCATATAAACCCTACAAATGAGAATTTCTGATGGATCACATACAGAAGTCCATGAACTTATTGGGTTAAACCCTAACATTAACTTTATCTCTTGCATAAACATATCAAATTGCTTTACCCATCAACCAATGCAATAATCATGCTTAATTTTTTGATTGATCTATCAGCACCGGCTGGCTGAGCTATCAAACCAAAAACTTTTAGAAAATAAATTGATACAGAAGGTTTCCATATCAATAGAAAAATGAATTCATGTAAAAGCATAAACAACACAATCATGTCTAACATCTATAAGAAAAAAATTAGGGTTGCAACATGGTATGAACCCTCAGAATGAGTATTTCAGGTGGTTCACAACGCACCAATCAGAAAAGCCATAGATGCTTGGGTTAAATTTGAAAACAGTAATACTAAACAAAGGAGTTCTACTATCCAACCCAAATAATGAGCTATATTTGATATAACATTCCCTTTCCAAACAACCCACACTTCTTTTGCGGGAACCAAAAAGATTAAAGATTAATTGGTGCACCAGTCTGAAAATCCATAGAAAGTTGGGTTAAATCCCAACAATAATACTATCTCTGAAGAAAGGAGTTTCACTACCCAACCCAAAAAAGAGCTATATTTGATATAACATTCCCTTTCAAGCAACATAGAACTCTCTTTCCATAACCAAAAGGATTAATAAATTACTAAACCCTAACTTATTTTGGGGTTTATAGACTTCTTTTATAAGGCGATTTTGCCCATCGATGAGTTTTTGACCACAATCCGACCATTAAATTTTTAATAAATTCAAATTTCCTATTGTTGAGATTGTGCTTTTAAATTTCTTAGGAGGTTAGAAGCTCAAATCCAGAGGGGTAGTGTATGTACACCTCTCTAGACTTTAGGAGTTAAATCACTGAGTAGAGAGGTCCCTTGTCCGAAAAACAAGGGGGTCTCATACACCAAATTGGTGTCTAGTGACCTTAAAAATAGATTATTATTATTATTATTATAAATAGATTACCTTATATATATATATATATTTTTTTTTCGGTATATTTTTTGTTTGTTTTGTTCATGTAAGAAATCTCCAAAAAATCTTATCTAGTCACACATATTAGTTGCTGGAATTGCATAAATTAAGTGCTTTAAAGGTATTTGAGCTAAAAAAAATCACATATTCCTACCAAAAACTACAAGAAAATACAAAGGTAAAATAAATAAACTACTCCTTTATTTTAATGTTTTGGTATTAAAATATTCTCTTTAAAATAATAATATGCTTACTATATTACATGTGTAAATTGGATGTAACCCTAATGGTTGTGGGATGAAATTTTCTCAAAAGTTTGTTATAAGTTTTTTTCTAATGAAGATTAATAAATTAAAGATTTTTTTCCAAGAAAAAAATGCAATTTAATTATTTGATAACCAAATTACATATTGTAGAAGGGCTTTTCCAGGCCCTTTCCGGAGATGACATGTTTGTATGTCTATCAAAAAATATAAGCTGAAAACTGTAAATCCTGAACCGGTTTTTCATGAAGCAGAAAAGAGAAGAAGCATTTTGTGAGCCCTTTGTTGTGGTGAAAAAAACTTCAGGTTGAGTTTTTTGCTCGGATATAAGTCGAGAGCAGCCTTGTTATCATTCCAAAAAAGAGTCGAGCATATCCATAAACAAAAATGCCCGCTGTTTAGTGCAGCGGTGGACCCTCGATGAAGGGCCTGTGGTAGAACTCTTGGAAGGTGTCGTTTATGTGTTCTATGATCTGCCACTGGCCATGTACCAAGGTTATGCCTCTTTTGGAGAGATGATCTGCTGATGTGTTATGCTCCCGTAGACATGATGACATCAGAATGAGTCAAAATCATTTAGAATACGCCGAGTGTCTTCAAGCAAATTGCTAAGATAAGATTCGTGGAAGATTTGTATTTTATTGACCCAGTTTATGACTAGCATTAAGTCACCAAGAGCGCAGTCCCTTTCTTTTGCCAACATGTGAAGGAGCTTCAGGGTGAGAAGTTTTACATAATTGTTTGTGCCCTGCCCTAGGCCCAACTGAATTTGAAAGAAACGGGAATCAGAAAGGTGGAGGACTGCTCCTCCTCCACAAAGACCGTCTTTTGAGGCTCCATCAAAATAAGCCCATGGTTGAGATTTTCTTATTGTTTCCTCTTTGATTGTTATGGGGATTGGTTGATTGTTTTCTTCAGGGAAGTGGGAGAGGATTTCTAGGCTGATTCGGGCTGAGCATTCTGGGCTGGAGGTTTTGTCTTGGAAGATTTCTTTGTTCCTGGCCACCCTGGTGCCCCAAATAAGTAAGAAAGGGAGAGCTCGGTAGAGCTCTGTTTGAGGGGAATTTAGCCAATATTTCCAATATTCTTCAACTGAGTCATCGATCCTGAGTTGAGGGAGGCTGGCGATGTGAGAAATCTCAGACCAAGATTTATTTTGGAACGGGCATTCCAGAAAAAAGGTGTTGGGTGGTTTCCTCATTTTGTATGCAGAGTGGGAACCTTCCTGTACCTTCCACTTTTTTCCTTTTCATTTGGTCCCAAGTGGGGGATATTCTAGTGAGTGCGCCACATGAAAATATTGAACTTCAATGGGTAGTGCATTTTCCAGATTTTTTTCCACCACCAGATTTCATTGGATATCTTGTCTGGTGTTGTGAGGAATTTATATCCTAATTTTGGCGAGTATCTTCCTGTTGGTGGGTGGGACCAGATAAGCTCTTCCCATCGATCAAAGATTCGAACATGGGAAGCTTGAAGTGCGTAAGTGTAGTTGTTCCAAAGAGGCCCTAACTCGTTTTTTAGGCCCAACTCTGTAGTCGATTTCCAACCTTGGTTCCATAAGGTGTTGGAGGCATGATCCATGACCTGGTTTTAAGTGGAAGAGACCTTGATCGTTTAGGGCCTAGATGAGGGGAAGGGGAAGGGTATACCTGTTTTGATTTCCCATCCAGGGATCTGCGCCAAGGAGGACTTGAGTACCCCGAACTATTTTCTAGACTAAACCCCTTACAATAACAGGGAGGGAGAGGAGTACTTCCTTCCAGATTATCGAGGCTCCTCTTAGGATTTTTGCCGGGTTCCAAATCCACTCTATGATATTGTCTGAAAAGATGTATTTTTGACTAACCACTTTTGTCTAGAGATTCTCTATGGATAGTAGCCTCCAACTCAGTTTTGCGGCCAGGGATTTGGAAAAGAGATGAATATACTTTAGACCCCAACCTCCTTTGGACTTTGGCTTTGCCAATCTTTCTCATCTAACACAAGGTGAGACATACGATGTGGATGTGCCTGACCATAGAAACCTGTAGCAAAGTTTTCTTATATGCTCTAAGATACCATTGGGGATCCAAGCTAGGGACATCTAGTAAACTGGTATTGCTTCTTGAACCGATTTTATCTAGACCAGCCTTCCTACTCTGGATAGCCATCGATGGCTCCAATTTTTTATCCTTTTTTCCAGTTTTGCTATGAGCCTGCCCTAGTCATTTTTTGTGTAACCAGTGGGTTTTAGATGAAACCCAAGGTATTTGATCCTAACATCCAACGGTTTGTGCTCGAAATGAAAGATGTATGTGTATCAGAGTTCTTCCTCTTCAATTAGGAGGTTGGTCGTGAGGAATGATTTGTGATTGTTTACTAGCATGTTTGTTTCCTTTTTTAAAACATCCAGGGTCTTCTCCAGGGTTTTTGCATCTTTTCTTGATCCATCACAAAAGAGTAAGATATCGTCGAAGAAAAGTAGATGGGAGAGTCTTAGGTTGTTTGAGAAATCCATTCCCTTGAAGGTTCCTTGTCTCTGTTCGTGATCTAAATCTCGGCTTAACCCTTCAACCACTAACATAAAGAGTAAAGGGGATAGAGGGAAACCCTGATTCAACCCTCTTTTAGACCCAAAGAAAGGAGAGGTAGATCCATTAATGAGGATTGCGAAAGAGGATGTGGAGATGCAGCTGATGATCCACTTTATAAAAGTGTAGTAAAACCCTAGACGTGCCATCAACATTCTAAGGTAAAGCCAATTTACCCTGTCAAAAGCTTTTGACAGATCAATTTTGAGAATGGCTCCTTTGCTTTTTGCAGTTTTTTGGGTGTGAAGGCCTTCTTGTGCAACTCCAATGGCTTTGTGAATCTGTTTGCCTTTTAAGAATCTGAATTGATCCTAGGAGATTAATTTTGACATAATGTTTTTCAACCTTCTTGCTATTATCTTGGCCACCACTTTGTATGTTACGTTGCACAGAGAATTTGGTCGAAAATCATTCAAGGAGGTGGGGTTGTCCGATTTTGGGATCATAGCAATGAAGGTGACATTTAAAGGAGGGTGCAATATTCCACCTCTCCTGGATTCCTCAACGAGATGCAGGAGGTTTGGCTCTATAGTTTCATAATGGGCTAAGAAGTACTTGATGTGCCAACCATTCGATCATGGAATTTTGTCTTTTTGGAGGTTGTGAAGGGTTTCCTTGGGTTCTTCTTCAGAGAATTCTTCCATAAGCTTCTGGCTGTCTTCAGGAGAGATGAAGCCAAGGAAGAACTGGGAGAGGCAGATGATCTCGACTAGATTTGTTCCTTTGTCTTCCTTGAAGAGGTTTATGAAATGAGCAGTGCTCAGAGAGGCCAGATCCTCGAACGAGGTGATTTCCTCATCTTCTTCATTCCGGAGACTCCATATAGTATTTTGACCTTTCGTTCCTTTGGCAAAAGCTTGGACGAATTTGTTGTTTTCGTCCCCACTTTCGAGCTAAATTGCTCGACTCTTAGGCCTCCAGACCTCTTCTTGTTCCAAGAGTAGATTTTTCCTTTTAGATTCTAGAAGGTTGAGTTGAAGCTTCGATCCCATAGTTGAGTAACCTCCTCCTTCCAAGTCCTGGAGGAGGGCGATCTCCTTTTCGGTTTGGATCGATTCGTGTTCATCCCTTTCATTTTTTTTTAAGGCCCATTCCTTGATTTTCTTTTTGACCCGAGAGATATTTTTTACGAAATGGGGTGCTGCATAAGATCCTTCCTCTAGATTATAAGGGACCTAAGTTGTTTTTATTTTGTCAGCGATTTTTTCTTCATTCAACCAAGCAGCACACAATTTGAAAGAGTTGGGCGACTTTGATGGGGATCCTGACATTTCCAGGTAGATTGGGAGGTGACCAGAGTCCCCTCCGGACTCCACCCATTGTCTGAGATTTAGGCTTTTTTCCAATAAGCCTTCGTTTACAAGGAATCTATCTAGACGTTTTGCTATTCTTCCCTCGCCAGATATACTATTAGTCCAGGTGCACTTTAACTTGGCTGAGAGGACATCGACCAACTGTTGATCTCTTAGGAGAGTTTCAAAAAATTCTGAGAGGGGATCACTTCTTCTACTGGGGCCCCAAGTTTCAAAATTTCCAAGAGTGAAATTCAGATCTCCTCCCAGGATAAGGTTTTCATTCCTTAGAAAGGGTTTCATCTTTAGCCTGTTCTAGTAGGATGACCTTTTGTTGTAGGGTCCATTTTTCAGGTACACAGGGTACTCCCAAAAGACCGAACATGGTATCAGAGCTTTTATGAAGAGCCCCTTTTGGTTTTGATCTAGATCTGGAACCGGTGTTGCCGAAAGTTTGAAAGGGTTTCTGGTTCTGGACTTTTTGTGCATTTTTGTCTTGTGGGAGCTATTCCATTGCATCCAAAGCACTGTTTCCATTGGGAAATAGTTTTCGTTTCATCGAAAACTGTTTCCGTTTGTTCCAGAAACACCCATTTCGGAAAATATGAAGGTATAATGTTACAATGATGGATTTTTTTTTAATCTCTCACATCTTATCAGTTTTATTATTATATCTTTTTTTGTTTTAGTCTCAGACTGTTGCCTTCCCTGGCTGCGTATGCTCTTTGCCGTGCACCTTACGTGATCGCAGCGAATCAGAAACAGTAAGGAAACGTTTTTTTCTTGTCTTCTCGGCTACGTATGCTCTTTGCCGTGCACCTTGTGCGATCACGACAAATCAGAAACAACGAGAAAACTTGAAAATGTACACTTTTCGGGTAAGCTAACCAAGATCCAACCCTATTGTGTGGAAAAAGTTTTTTTTTGTTTTTGTTTTTTGGTTTTTTCTGTGATTTGCAGAAGAAAAAAAGGTAAGCACGGAGAACGAGAGAGAAGAGTAAAGAAAAAAAAAGCCTTCTTCCTCTTTCCATTCTTTTACGTATCTTTTAAACTTAGCTCATTTGGTCCAAAGTTGCTTTATTCCTTAATAGGTCTTGAGTTCAAGTCTTATTAAGCTACTTTTAGTGCATGTAATTTCTATTTTCAAGTTACTTTATTGTAAAAGTGCATCTCACATAAATAAAATAAAATAAAAAGTGAGTCACTTAAGTCTTTTAATTTATTGCCGCACTATTTAAAAGTAACAATATTGTAAAAGTGAACCTCACTTATTCTACAAAAGTGATTCACTTCAAAGCAAATTTATTGTAAAGTGATTGTCAAAGGTTGATCTTGGGAAGAGGGGGGGTCTTTTTTTAGTTGGTCAAGTTAATATCTGCCACGTCACTATTGGGGACATCTTCAACATTTTCTTTGATCAAGCATAACTTCATCATCCAGAATCAGTTTTCAGTGCCATTTTTTTAAAATCGCATAGTTTTTCAAGCTCTTTGCAACCAGACAGTTAATTTCTATTTTTTCAGCCATTATTTTACAGTATGGCCGCCCCTTGTGATATTATACTTACAAGTTCGAACTATTTCTCATGGAAATATCGTATGGAGAATGTTCTACGAAGTAGGGGACTTTTCAGGATAAGCTCAGGGAAAGAAACATAACCCACTGATGATGATAAGAAAATTAAATGGGCAAATAGATGTGATGAAGCTCGTGGATTGATTGGGTCCATGTCAATTTCTACTGATTTGCGATTCCACATATCTGAAATTGATGAACCTGATAAAGCTTGGGAAAAGTTGGAATCTATGTTTGGTAAACACAATGAAATTTGGGGTCATCAACTTGATAATGAGTTGCTTTCCTTGAATCCAAATTATTTTTCATGCATTCAAGACTATTTATCTAAGTATAAAACTCTTAGAATCCTATGTGCAGAATGCAAGATTAAGAAAGAAGACAAACAATGTATTTATCATATTCTTTCCAAACTTGGACTTGCTTATTCTGTTTTTGTATCTACATTCTACTCCATGAAAGAATCCTTGACTGCATCTAGCTATCAAGAGTTTAGTCTTGAATCCTTTTGTGATTCCTTAATTAGAGAGCAATATAAGCTCATTCATCTTGGAATAATTAACAATGCAGATACATCTGGGAAAGCCTTATTGTCCCAACAGAAAGAAAAGTCCAAGCCTCCCAAGAAACAGAATTTTCGCAATAATAAGCCAAACAACAAGGGTCCCAAACCCTCTCAGTCAGCTCCTTCTTTAAAAAATGACAAAGGATCCAAGCAAAAAGGAAAGAAGACTAAGCGTCATTGCAATTTTTGTGGGAAAGATAATCATGATGAATCTAAGTGTTTCAAGAAGATGGCAGCCTTGGAAGCAACAATGAAAAAGCACCACATCAGCATAGATTCGTCTTCAGAATCTAACTCTCATGGACATGCACTTTGTGCTTCTAATTACTCTTATACTGCATCTTCTTCTTCTACTTCAAATGAATGGCTTATTGATTCTGGAGCATCTTATCATATGGATAAGGATCAAGCCATATTTTCTACTATGCATGAATGTAACACCAAACAAATATTTGTTGGTGATGATAGATCTCTAAGTGTTGTACGATCTGGAACAGTTCCAGTAGAAAATGGTCATTTCAGTGATGCACTATGTGTTTCAAAAATTTCCTGCAGTTTGTTATTAGTCTATCAAATTACTCATTCAGGTGAAGGTAAAACTGTGACGTTTACACCTCACCAAGTTGTAATCACGGATTTTAAAAATCCTCAAAATGTCCTTGCTATTGGAACTGCCGATGATATTACCAGGTTGTACAAATTTAACAACTTTGGGTCATCACCTTTTCCTTAAGTTTTTGTTGCTCATAGTGATACCTTGAGCAAACTTTGGCATGAGCGATTTGGTCACTTAAATTATCGCTCATTGCAACAACTATGTAAAGACAATATGGTGACTGGCCTTTCAATGGTATCTTACAAGGATGGTGTTTGTTCCAGTTGTGTACTCGAAAAACATCATCGGGACAATTTTGACAAACGTGCCTCTTGGCACGCCTCAGTTCCTTTGGAGCTTGTGCATAGTGACTTGTGTGGTCCTCTTCCATCTACATCATTTTATGGTTTCAAATATTTCTTAACTTTCATTGATGACTACTCTAGACACACTTGGGTTTACTTTCTAAAATTTAAGAGCGAAGTATTTAACATGTTCTTGGCCTACAAGGCCCTTGTTGAAAAACAATCTGGCCATCAAATTATTAAGTTAAAATCTGACAATGGAGGAGAATATGTTAACAACAAGTTCACTACTTTTTGCACTAAACAAGGAATCCAACAACAACACGCTTTTCCATATACACCACAACAAAATGGTGTAGCTGAACGGAAGAACCGCACTTTAAAAGAAATGGCTAATTGTATGATCCAATCTAAGGGACTAAGTCTTCAATATTGGGTCGAGGCCATAAATTGTGCAAATTACATAGTTAATCACACACCCACTAAAGTTTTACAAGGTATAACATCGGAAGAAGCATGGAGTAAAATTAAACCAGATGTAAGTCACTTTCGTGTGTTTGGTTGTGAAGCATGGGCTCACATTCCGGATGAAAAACGGAAAACATTGCAGCCTAAAAGTGAAAAGTGCATATTTGTTGGATATTCTGAAGATGTAAAAGGATATAGACTTCTTCAACCCCATTCACATGATATAATCATTAGAAGAGATGTTAAATTTGATGAAAATCTCTTGGCCTGCGAGCCTAACTTTGCGGGTGTGCCATCTTTGGCTTGTGAGCTTGATTCGATGATTGTGCCTTCTTCTTCTTCTTCCAAATTCCTTGATAGGTTTCCAACTCCAGTTTCTGATGATGACAGTGAGGATGAAAATCCACCTCCACCTGCTCATGTTCCTCAAATTGCACTAGCACCAATACTTCCTCGATGGGTCCGTTCAACATGTGAAGCAGCTGGTGATCTTGCCGGTGATCCTAGAGATCAACGTCGAACACGTTCTCAGTTTCAACGAGCCTCTTCTCTTTTGGCTCAAGTTTCCGAGAATCATGATCCAGAAACTTTTGCAGAAGCTTCAGGAAATCCAGATTGGGATGCAGCTATGGATGAAGAATATCGTTCCTTAATGGCGAACGATACTTGGGATCTTGTTCCTCTTCCAAAAGGAAGAAAACTTGTCAGATGTAAATGGGTCTATAGAACTAAGTATGCATCAGATGGAAGTGTTGAAAGACTTAAGGGAAGGTTAGTTATCAAAGGTTTTTCCCAAGTTGAAGGGATTGACTACAATGAAACCTTTGCCCCTGTAGCAAAAATGAACTCCATCCGCCTTGTTCTTTCCCTTGCAGCCTTACATAAATGGGAAGTCCATCAAATGGATGTCAAGTCTGCCTTCTTACATGGTGATTTACATGGAACAACCTCTTGGATATGTTCAGAATAACTCTAGCCTTGTTTGTCTCCTTAAGAAATCCTTATATGGCCTTAAGTAAGCTCCTAGAGCTTGGTATGCCAAAATGGATAGCTTTCTCCTTGACACTGGTTTTTCTAGATGCCATTCTGACCCCAATGTCTATACCAAGAAAGCAAGAAACCATCTCATCATACTTGTTCTTTATGTTGATGATCTTATCCTTACTGGTAGTGACCCTAAACTTATGACCCATGTGAAATCCAGTCTTAAGCAAAATTTTGAAATGTCAGACTTAGGACATTTGCATTATTTTCTTGGTCTCCAAGTCTTGCAAACCAAAGAAGGAATCTTTCTTTCCCAATCTAAGTATGCTTGTGACCTCCTTCGTCGCTTCCACATGGAATATTGTAAACCAGCCCCTTCTCCCTTCCAGTCTGGAGTCAAACTTTCTGCCACTTGTACTTCCCCTGAAGTAGATGCCACCTTGTATCGTCAGCTTGTTGGTAGTCTTTTATACTTGACTCATTCCCGTCCTGACCTTTCCTTTGTTGTTGGTCGTGTTGCTCGTTATATGCAAACTCCTCATGAAAGTCACTGGAAAGCAGCAAAACGAATACTTTGATATATTCGAGGTACAATTCAATTTGGGATTCATTACAGTACAAGGGGGGAACCTTTATTGGTTGGTTTCACTGATTCAGATTGGGCCGGCGATCCTGATGATCGAAAGTCTACT
The DNA here is from genome assembly GCA_001517045.1 of Pseudotsuga menziesii. NCBI lineage: Eukaryota > Viridiplantae > Streptophyta > Pinopsida > Pinales > Pinaceae > Pseudotsuga > Pseudotsuga menziesii. The sequence continues at coordinate 138,408 of LPNX010975993.1, read as the reverse complement.
GCAGGTTATGTTTTCAGTCTGGGATCTGAAGCTGTCACTTGGGCTTGTAGGAAACAACAAGCTCTTGCTTTTTCTTACGCAGAAGCAGAATATCGAGCCGCAGTTAATGCCATTCAGGAAGCTTTATGGCTTCGACAGATCCTTTTAGAGTTTGGATTCGAGTAGCAGTAGCCTACTCTACTTTGGTGCGACAATCAAAGTGCCATCAAGCTTACCAAAGATCCAGTTCTACATCAACGCAACAAACACATTGAGCTACACATGCACTTCATCATAAATCTTGTCCATGATAGTGTTATTGAAGTTCTTTATTGCCCTACAGATGATCAAGTTGCAGACATATTCACCAAGTCTCTTACAGAAGCAAAGTTTTCTAAACTTTGGTCTATGTTAGGAGTTCAGGAATGTGTCCTTAAGGGGGGATAGGCTCTAATGCCTCCTTCCTTCTCCCAATAGTGTCACTTTTGTAAATCCTTCAATCCTATCCCAAGTTGTTCTTAAGGGGGGATGTTAGGATATTTAAACACCTAGGAGTTAGTTAAGATCAACTTGTGTAATATATCCGTTAGGTAAAAGTGTGTAATATATCCGTTAGGTAGTATAAGGGAGAGGAATGCCCCTAGACCTTAGGTGAAAGTGGATGGAAGGTGAATATGAGGAAGAGGGGGCCATATCTTCTAGGGTAGGGTTTTTTGGGGGGATGGGAGAGACCGGGGGCGATGCAGAAAGTGGGGGAACCGGGATTTCCATAGAAGGGAACAAGGATGCATTTCTGGAGGTCTCTGAGAAGTGACACCCTTTACTGTGGTGGATATGGGGGCCGACTGAGAGTGTATTAAATGATGTTTCCAGATATGAAATAGGAGGATGGGAGTTAAAATTCTTACCCAGAGGGTGAGTTGTGTCTTCTGGAGATTGTTGCGCAGCTTCCTGTTGAGCTTGTTCTGCGCTTTGGGGGGGATCCATGCTCTGTGATGGATGTTGAGGTTCCAACTGAGTTGCTTCTATTCCTGACACATTTCTTAGTTTGATCGGAGATCTCTCCTTGCCAAGGATTTTCCCTTCCAGTTCGACCGTCCTCTTTCTAGAACTCTCGAGAGTGTTTTTAAAAGTGAGTTGACATTGCTGCGCCATGTGTCCATACTGGTGACACCTATGGAAGCGGAAGGGTATGCCTTCATAATCTAGTTTTTGCCTCTTGTTCATTTGACCCCATGTAAAATTCAATTCCTTCCGTAGAATTGATCTGATATTTAAAGAGACTAGGATTCTGGCAACAGACATTCTCCCCAATTGTTCAACATACATATCTACATTGACGAATGCTCCTAGGGCATTCCCTATGTCCCTGAAGGATTCCTAATTCCAGAATTCCCATGGAAATCCTGGAAACCAAACCCAAGTTGGGATTTCGTTGAACTTTTCAGAGTTTGCATCAAACATCGGGGTCCAGGATTTGAAAAGGATGGGCGTGGGTCCGAAGCTCCATGGATTTTCTAGGATTTTGTCTATGTCCTCCTTGGTTTGGAGCTTGAAGATAAACCATCCCCAAGAAAGAACTAGTGTTTCTGGTAAGTAATTTAGAAACCCCCCCCCCCCCCCCCCAATTCATTCTTGCCCAATTCTCCAAAATGTCTCTATTTGGGTACTTACCTCTAATCCGCCCTTCTAAAGCTGTTTCAACCATTTTGAGGGTTTGCATGACTAAAACATTCTTTCCGCAAACCAAATTGAGGGGATCTTTCGCATTTTTCAGGATCTTTCTCTTCTTTTGCCTTTGTGCTGGGGCCTCCGGAGGGCTATGAGAGTGTTCAAACCTCCTCAGATTCAGGCCTTTTGTTGGTGCTGGCGAGCCTTATTGGTTGAACAATTAGAGGAAGAAAGCTATAAATACTTTCGGGATTTGCGTCAATTGGTCTTCTGGGGACGCCTGTTGTGTAGCTGAGTTTCTCCTATTTTTTGCTAGTGGCCATCTGATATCTTCCCACTCCACATCTAAGGAAAACTCGGACTTGATCCAGGGATCAAGGTTTTCTTTGGGGACTTACTGAACCTCGGAGTGGAGGAAAGCACGCTCAAAGGGTTCTGGACGATTCTTAGAAAGAAGAAAGTCACGACCTGTCTGCTGGCTCGGTTTGAATAGCGAGAGTGCCTGTCTACCCAAGTTTTGTGCTAGAGGTTTGTAGACACTCTCCCCAGGTATGCCCTCTTTGCCCACTGTTGGTTCCTTTCTGGCTGCCTCTTCTGATCCCATTTTCTCGTCACTCCCACCAGACCCAACTGTCGAGGTTGTCGGATGATAGGGTTCCGGTGTCTGCGTTAGGTTGTCTGTTGCCAACCAAGGAAAATATGAAAAAATGTGTTTTCCCTCCAAGGGATCCGCCGTGTATTCCACCTGCTCTGCCATGTGGTCTAACTATTTGCTAGGTGTCAAGAAACCCTTGGAATGCATCATGAGGCTGACTCGAGGAAATTTGTGGTCCCCTCTGCTGCCCTAAGACATTAAGAAAGTTCGCCATCCCTGCCACAGTCTTCTGCTCCTTTTGCTCCTCGCCATCTCAAACCCCTTTATCCCTCCTCCAAATTTATATGTTTAAGTTCATTAATAAATTAAAGATTAATTTATATTTCACTAAATTATATAAATTTTGTTTTGTATAATAGTTAAATTAAATTTTACTTGTTTGATACTCTCTAACTAATTTATCTAATTTATCAACATTACATAGATTTGGTAGCATATAAAACCACTATTATGCAACTTTTTCTATGATCCTTTCAAACATATAAAACTATTTGTTAGAATTACTCCATCATTGAGTTGTATCTTAGCAAAATAAAGCTTTGTGTACTAGTCCTCACTATAAATTGCATTTTTATCTAAGACCTAGCTTGTTTTTGTCAAATCCACTTGCAATTTGTGGAGATAAGGTTGTATCTTAGTAAAATAAAGCTTTGTGTACTAGTCCTCACTGTAAATTGCATTTTTATCTAAGACCTAGCTTGTTTTTGTCAAATCCACTTGCAATTTGTGGAGAAAAGGAGATATGAGATAGATATATATAATTATTTTCATAATATTCATGGTCGGAGAAGATAGAATAGTCATCTTCAACACTTCTGAGCTTGTTTTTGCCAAATCCACTTACAATATGTGGAGATGAAAAGGTATGAGACAAATCTATATATAGTTATTTTCATAATATTAATGGTTGAAGAAGATAGAATGGTCATCCTTCAACACTTGTGAGTATAAGGGAAACCTTGATCTTAAATAGGATTGCCACAAACACTTTCTCAAAGCTCATGTTTAACCTTGAAATATCTTCTTGCACCATGGGTTGATATTGTATAGCGTGGTAATATCGATCCACCCTTTCCATTTCTTCTTGCACCATGGGTTTTATGACTATAGAGAAAAGTGTGGCAATGTCAATCCGCCCTTTCCATTTCTCTTATATAGAAGGAATTTTATTATACTTTGATATTGTAAAAAGTGCCAAATATTGATATTGTAAAAATGTACCTTGTAAAAGGGTACGTAATTGCTCAATGCGATTCATTCTTCACAGTACCTTTATTTGTTCTCCAAGATGGTTAACCTTGTCTTATGTCTGTGTTGAACCAATCTTTACACCCCTCTTTATGTATTATTTAATCATTTTGAATATATTAACACCCATCCTTGTGTATTTTTAAATGATTTTGAATATATTAACCCGTGTTCTTTATGTATTTTTAATAATTTTGAATATAATGTGAGAGTTATGTAACACACCCTACATACTTGCTTAGTTTAATGATTATATTCATACATATTTGGGTTGATTTGTAGACCCAAAAAGTGCACCCTTGAGTGACTGGCTATGCATAAAGAGAACACATGTGTAAGGCAAAAGGAATTTTGAGACGTACTACAATAAAATATTTGATTTAGAGCATATGTGATGAGTCTTGTATGTTTGGGTTGTCTTCTTGCATTCATAAGTTAGTGTAGTTGTTTAGCTTATTATCAAACTTAACTTGTATATAGTTTGTGTTTTTTATTCTTTGTAGTTTATTTTTATTTGGGTTATAATTTATTTGTAAGATGTGTTATGATTTCTCATAAACTTTAGTTAGGAAATATAAGCTAACAATATCAATTCTTTTGTCAATTTACATTGTTTGCAACAATGTTAGGTTTAATGTGGTTGGTTATTGATTTGATCAATGTGTGTTACCTTGATCTCTAACCCAAGATTGATGGATAAATAGTATCAATGATGAGAAGAATTTGGTTAGCATATCCCATGTTCATTAAATCTTAAATCTAATATTGCCTTTGCTCAATAGGATAGTTCCATGATTTCTCATCTACTCAATACTTTCACATTGTTGACTTAGATTCATATGACATAATGTTTTTTAAAAGTTCAAGGTAGTTATAGAGTGTTTAGGTAATGCACTCTCGGATACACTTGGGTCTAAAGACAATTGTCCCCTCTCCCTATGCACAAATCTATGTTTGTTGAAGTACAAAAGACCAATTTAACACCTCTACAAATCCCTATATTTGGTTTAGGTTCAAATGCTTTTGTGATGGCTAGTCTAGTTGGTGTTAATGCTCTCTCATACACTCTTATTCCTTCATGTGATGGGATGACTAACGAAAGTGAGCACTTGGTCTGATGAGCATTTTATTTGTGCTCATTTTGATGGAGCCTATGATCAATGAGTTTCATTGTGTCTACTTTTCATTGCATCTACTTTGTTTGTACTTTGTGCTCATTTTGAGAGTGTTTACGCCATGTTTGGATGTGCTTCATGGGTTGTAAGGTGCATGTTGTATGGTTGACCCTTGGGTTTCTGTGATGGACTTGCACATTGGATGTCACTTACTCTTTGTTTCTAGACCTTGTATGGATGCTTGCATGGAATTCTTACTTGGAAGGTTGGAGACCTACGTAGCTTGGTGACTTTTTCATGTAGTCAACACTTGAAAGTATCTTAATTTCTTAGAGGATGCCTTTCAATGGAGGAGGAACATTAGGCATTCTATAGGATGTTCTTTTTACCTATACAACATGGGGTTTCTTAGTTGCTTGCATGGAATTTATACTTGACTTGAGGATGATTGGGTTGAGGTAGTGGACATGTGGGTGTGGTGGTTCTTAAGGAAGCACATGAACTTGAAAATGGATTAGAGCTTTGGAGTCTCAAAGGAGGAGGAGTTTTTGACCTTGGGGAGTAGCACTCATGCCTTGGAACCTTGCGTATTGTTCCCCATCACCTTGAGCTTAACATGTGTCACCTACTTGTATATAATAGGTTGCTTGTAATGGAATAGGTCCACTTGTCATTGTAGGTACCCCTTACCTCTCATATAAATAGAGTAAGGAGTGAGACATTATCATCATCAAATAAAAACTTGTGCTTAGTCTTGTTTATACTTTATCATGTAACCGGTGACATCCCAACACATTCTGGGCAACAAGGCACTCTCCGCACATACAAATTTTTACCCCTGATACTGAGTTTGTTTTTAATTGATTTATTATAGAAAATCAACAATGGAAATTAATCCATGGAAACCTAATTAATTAAATATCTATTGTGAAATATGAATGCATTCTACGTGATTTCATTCATATAATGAGCAACAAATCCAAGGCCATAAACATTTTCATTATCAATGAATTAAGCAAACACATAATAGAAAATATAAAGCATGGCATTCATTCACAATTGAAGACTTATATTTTAAATTCTGCCAACTAATTGTAGATGATGGGCATCCCTCCTAGCTATAGGAATTATATCACACTAGTTATTTTTAGTAAAGAGTCCTATCTTGTGCTGGGGCTATCAATCCACAAGAGGGAAAGATATTTTAATCCCTATACTCATCCCATAGACTAATGAAACACTTTGTTGCAAAAACCCCCTCCACAATCGTCCCAATCCACTAGCACTCTATTGGGGCCTGGAAATTCGCAGGCGACAACAGTAAAGGATTCTCCCCAATCAACGTTCCCAACTAGCCCGTTGATTGTTTGGTGTAGGAAATCCGTCCGGTCTGCGGTCCAGCTACCGTAGGTCAAGGTAACAACACAAAGGGTTTTACCGGTTGCGGCCCGGTCCACCGAGTTTTTGTAATTTTGACTTAATGTATGCAATGCAAATGCCTAACTAACAATGTGGGATGATAAAGATGCAAGGAACTACACAATGTGATGCACAGGTTCTTACCTCTCGTCTTAGGTTCACAAACATCTAAATCACATATGCAGCCATGAAGTAAATCAATTAACTATCTAATCACCTATCTATCTATCCCCGGGGAGCCAAACGAATGATTGTTTATGAGTAATGTGTTATTTCCATGTATGATAAATAGAAATTACAGATAGCTGATATTCATATTTACAACACATGAATAAGAAAAATATTCTAACAATCAGATAGCTAATTGTTATATAAGCAACATACATTACTCTTGGTGAACTTTCCACAAAAATAAATTAGAAATCATTCAACAAGACATAGGCCATAAAGTTAGAACGATCTCACGATTCATGGACACAAGCTGAAAAATAAAGTAGTTCATCTTTCCGCCATCCATTGCATAACATTAGGAAATTTCACATCTCTTTCTCCAACAGGCAAACTGTAATTTTTTATTGCAAAAGGAAATAGTTCTTCTTACAATATGTCCTCCAGTCTTACTGGGAAAAAAAAAGCCCTCATCTCTTCTTAGTCTATTACATTTATACAAAAAAGAGTGAAATGGTTGGGCTGCCCAAAGTGGCCTTTGGGCTTCCCAACCTTTCATTTTCCCAACGCTTTACTTTTTCCCAACGCTTTACTTTTCCCAACATTTTTTACAAAATATTACAAAATATAAAGATGACCCATCCCTTACGAAGAGGGCCCTGCTTGGCTCTCTAGGAACTTCTTCCACGCTGCAGCTTCACTAGCGATGCCTTCAAAAGTGCTAGGCTCCAAAAACTGAATATTTATCTCAAATTTCTCGGCTTGATTCTTGATAGCCTCGATCCTTGCTGGGCTCAAATGAAGCTGATCTTCCAAAAATTGTACACTAACAGCTGAGTGGCCCACCTCATTCTTCAAAACTAGGTCATCAATAGCCTTGATCTATTGTGTTCTAGCCTCTGCATCCTGATATCTGCTCTGCAATATCTCTATGAAGGTTTCATGGTCTGGGAACTCATCAAGCTTATGCTCAGCGTCTGTCTGACACCGGTTGAATGTATTAAGGAGCCTCTTGAAGTATTCTGAGCATGCTCCCTGCGTCCTTTTGACGGTCTTCTTGAAGTCTTCCGTAGTGCTGACAACGAACTCTACTAGGTCATGATCTCTTTTAAGGGCTTGATGGTCTTTGGCTGGTAGCTCTGCTGGAGTCTCTGCATTGTTCTCCAGCCTTGCCATTCTGGCATTCAAAACTTCAAGAAATTCCTGGGATCTGTCGACGAAGTAGGAGGAGGTCTCCATGATTTCCCCTAACCGGTTGTCAATCTGAAGGACCTTACACCTTTCCTCCTCTAGAGCAATCTGTAGCTGGAGCATTCTAGCTTTCTGAGCCAAGATATGTTCTTTGAATGGCTGGAGCAACGAAGACATCTGTTCCTGATGTTCTTTTATCAGATCTTGGGAGTGCATATCATTGGCTGTCAAGATGATCTTCTGCTGCTCTTCTAGCTCCTCCACCTTTGCCAGCAACCGCTCCTTCTCCTTCTTCAACTCTTGATCTTCTGCTTGCACTTGCTCAAGGTGTTCTTGTGTAGTCTCCTGAGCCTGTCTCTCTTCATGTAGGGCCTGCAATTCAACTTTAGCAGTCTTTATCTCCCTCTGTAAGTGTTCAAATTTCTGCTTTAACATGTTTCCTTCCTCTCTCTCTCTCTCTCTCTTCAAGGTATCCTTCAGCTGAGTAGAAGATTTCTTGTATGACTCCAGTTCAGTCATCACCTTGTCTATGTTATCCTCTGAAGCATGTAGTATTGCAGTCCCGACCCTCAGGGTAAGCCTTGGATCTAGGTCTGTCCCTAGCATAACAGCCATATCTGTTATCATTTTGCCAGCCATTCCTTCTGCTTCTACCTTTCTTTCTGTCCTCTTCATTATTCTCTTGGTGGCCCTATCATAATAGATAGTATTGAAGTCAGGGACTTCTTCACCCTTTTTCTGGATGAAAGGCACTAGCTGGAGCGTAGGGGCCACAGGGGTGCTGGCAGCAGGTACTTGAGAGATTTGTACCTCGGGGTTTTTCTCCTCCTGGGTCTTCCCTGCTGTTGTTTCAGAAGCTAACTATTGTGTCAACTTTATTCTTTCAGCTTCCTGCTCTCGGAGCTCCTCATCGAGCTTTCTCTTTGCTTCTTCAGCTGCTTGTCTAGCTGCTTCCTCTGTTTCTTTGGCTGCCTCTTTTGCTATCTTAGCTGCTTCTTGGGCAGCTTTCCTTTTCTCTTCTTCTCCCATCTGTAGCCATTCTGCAGCCTCCTTTTCCAACCTCTGAGCTTCTTCATTCCTCCTTTTAATTCCTTCTTCAGCCCTTTTCTGTTCATCACCTTTCCCACCTATGGAAGTGATTTTCTTCTTAAATCTTCTGTTCAGTGCCGTCATGTTTGGGGCATTCCGGAAGACAGATTCTTCCTTATCGAAATGATGGGTATATTCGAAAAACACCTTATGCTCTTTACAGTGCTCCGCTATTTTACCGAGAGTATCATTTCACCGGAAAGGCATCTCACCAAAATGGAACTTCCCTAGTTCCTCTATGAATTCGGCAGCTTGTTTCACCCTGGTGAATTTGTAGCTACCTAGCCTGAATGGTAAAGGAGGGTATGCAGTCTTCTTGTCTTGGAACAAGAAACTACCTATTTCGTCAATGAACACCTGCCTGACTGCCTCTTTATGGACTATATAATCCGTTGCATTTTTGGGCAGCAGTAAAGGTGTCTTCGATCCTCCATACATTCTGAAATACATGCCATTGTCAGTCAAGAAATAGTCTGCATGTTCTCCTATTACCTGCATGGCACCTTCTGACATACAGTCACATTCCTTCCGGAAAATGAGCGTGTAGAGCAGCATAATGAAGTGCTCACAGACCTCTCTGTAATGACTATGGTACTGGTGAGCCCACAATCGTCTATAAGCGGCATACACAGGCATTCTTTCCCTTTCCCAAATGCACTTGAGACCAGGGAAGGGCTGGTTGCACAATATGCAATCTATCAATATTGAACTCATGTAAAATTCAGACCTTTTCTGAGCTTCTCCTCCCAAGGCTACGGCCAAGCAAGAGGAAAGACTGCTTGATACAAGGCTGGCCCAATTGAAGACTGTTCCTTGGGTTGCCACATGAAAGATAATAGGTATCCATTCAAGCTTGAAGAGTCTGCCATGAGCTCTCCCAAAGATCCTATTAAGCATCAAAGCTATAAACCTATAGGGAGCCCTCAAGCTCGCTGTATCATACTCACCGGTCTGTCTATATCGGTACAGCTTTCCCTGCAAGAGCATTTTCTTAAGAGTTTCCACCAGGTCCATTCTGATGCTGTCCAGCCAATCGTCAGATAAGAAAACCTGGGCTTCTGGTCGGTGATAGGCCAACGCCACATATCCAAAGCTAAATGCAGCATAGCCCTGTCCTTCAATGTTTCCTATGATCATTGTGGTTGTATTTACATGGGGCAAAATCTAGCCAATTACCTCAGAGCATGGGAACAACTCTGGTCTGGTGGCAACTTTCATGATAGAAGACTTCTCTATGTTAGCATAGATAGATTCTTCTTCGAGGCCCGTGTCGGGAACCTCCCTGCGGGAAATCAATCTGTATATTTCACCCCATTTGTACTTGGGCTCAACACCAGAAACACATTGGGTGTCTTCATATATGTACTCAGTCTTTGTTTCAGCTTCTGCTTCTGGCACCTCTTCCACCACTGGGGCCTTCTTCTTTTGTCTTTTGGACATGGTGGACTCGACTTCTTCCTGCCATATATAACATTGTAATATTGAGACATTCAAGGTGCATACATTTACATGACAGTGTGCAGCACTTTATTCTTTCTATGTATACCATGGCAGCAACTAGTCGATGAAACTAAGATATAAGTTTGCATAACTTGACTGACCAAATGCACACTATTTAGTGCTCTTGTCTATATCTTAGCATGATGCAAAACATTTCTGTATGATATTAAAACATCCCATCAACTATCTTCTAGACTGCAATAAAATTACATCCATATGCGAAGTGCCATTTTCATGTGTTTAACGTGATAGCAAGTAGAGAAACAAATGCATGCATGTACAACCCAAAAATGCCCTAACTATCAGAACTACTGAAACTAGTGCGCAGTATTCCATGACCTTATCTATACCTAGCATGAAGCACACTCAGTCCTGTGCAATAAAGTGGGAAATATACTACTGCTGCATGACACTAAAACTTTATCAACCATATTCGGGCCAGCATTAAACTCGCATCACTACGCCATGTGCTATTTTCCTATACGGTAGTATTTAGTGAAGCAACTGTATGCATGTACAACCACAAAAAATTTGACCATCAGGACCATTAAAATGCAATATGCAGAGTTCAGGGGTTTAGTCTATGTATAGCAATGAAAGAGATGCTTGAAAGTAGCTATATGCAGTATGACTGCGCAAGTCACCTATGCTTCCAATACCAACAATTTAACCATATAGCTAGGCGAAAATAATTACATTAACTTGACCCCACATTCCATTCTCTGCGGGTATTAATATCATTTTCCTGCGCATGACGCTTTCATCAAAACCACTATCCATGCTATTTTCAGTTCGTGAACTACGACAACGGCATAGCCCTTTTAACCATCTAGGGTTTCAGACGACTGAGCCCCGATGGACTGCGCGAGACGGCGCGAGCAATACAGGTTAGGGTTTGAAATACCGGGCAAATGGGAAAATTCGACCAAAGGAGGAACCATCAAAAAATCATAAGCAAACCCACCACAAAAACTCCCCCTGGACCTCATCATCATACAAGGGGAAGCTAGGTGCAGGCGGCGTAACACAGGCCGAGGGTCAAAATAATTAATACGCGGGTTTAAAAGAAAAAACGCCCCCAACTGTGAACAGTCAACCTACACGAGACTCCTCAATGTGTGGGTGTTAGCACAGGGCGGGAAAAGAATGACTGCCGCAAACCTAACCATGGGTAAAAACCTCCGTACGCAAGCAGAACAGGGATAGGGGATACAATCCTAGTAACACACCCAACCGCAGCATGCCTCACCAAAAAAAACCTTGAATAGAACGAGGTAGGGCAACAACGAGCCTACCTGGCAGCGACGCGTAACTGACGAGGCGAAAACGGTCGGGCTTCCTCAAATGACACCTGGGTGCGAGTACCGGCACGGTGGTCCACAAGCTTCGAGGGGTCGACAGCGCAGGATGATCACGATAGTTCGAGCAAAATAAAACAATAGAAAAACCCAATGCCGTTCCCGTATATAACAAAGACTCGCACATGCGACGGGTTTTAAATCGGACGAGAAATAACTTCGGATCGGAGGGCGAAACCTTAAACCCTTCCGCAACGGCGGAAAGCTATAACATACATCCGTCCACAGTGATGAGCAAAGCAAAGACTAACAATTGGACGTCAGAAGCTTTTAGGATCGGATGATGAAAGCCAACACTTCTTCGCAACGGTGGAAGGAAAAACGATAAAGCCTCCGATTTAAAACCAATATCCCACCGAGGCAAAACACACACATCGGAATGAAAATCAAACGTGAAATCCCAAACTCATCCGCAACGGCGGAGGCCAAATACAAACCTCATCCGTAACGGTGGAGAAAAACATGAAAAACTAAACCGACACCGAGGGCGGAAGCGACTTTCCATCCGTAACGGCGGAGCCAAAAAGGACAAATCCCTCTGATGCGAAAACCAAACGTCGTCCGCAACGGCGGGAAAGGGAAAGGGAAATCTATCCGCAATGGCGGAAAAGTTGATTAACAACTTTCGATTTAGAGTGGCTTCATAGATATTCACCGGTAAGGATAAGGCTTAATAGAGACGGGAATTTTTTCAGCGTTAGAAGGGGATTTCAAATCGGTGGTAAATCAATTCAATCATTAGAAACTCTTTCTGAAAGCTCTCAGACCCTATCAAAGAAGAAAAGAAAATAATCTAATAAAAAAGGGGGGTCCTAAATTTTTTAGAATTTTGGGAAATTGTTGCAGCTGCAACACACTCCTTGCCCATAAGCCTGCACAACACAAGGAATGTGGTACCCTTCTCTGCTCAGTAATCCCTCGAGTGATCCCCAATTCTCTTCTAGTGTTCTAGCATAGGTCACCTAAGGAATATCCACAATGGGACTCCAGGGGCCTCAGTTGTAGGCTAGGTTCCTCTCGTAAGGGCACCACAACCCCTATAACTAGTTTCCTAGGGTGTTTGGCATGAGCACATTTGGTAGCTTTGTTTTTCCTCTCTTTAGTACCAACATATCTAATGTTGAAAATGATGGATGTAATGATACTCTCTAATTAATTCACAACCTTTTGTATGAATGTTGAGGATTGGTCATGTGGCACTCATGAGGAGCCCAATTTACCACTCTAATCCCAACATAGGATAATTAATAAATAAAGGTTAAACAACCCAGTTTCATAAACAAGGCTCCAATTAAGGTTTCAAAAAAGGATAATGAATTGGATTAACAAATAATTAGGGTTATCTCCCAATTAAACCATCTTTTAATTTCTCCTCTCATGGAATCATAGCCCTCGATCTCATATTCATCGTTCTTCATCTACCATTGTTAGGGATTTTAAATTAACAATCAAACATACATATTTGCAACATCATTGGTCATCCTAAACCATTTGTGTTCAACATCTATCCTTTGCGTCATTACATCATAATTACATCATGGGGTTAAAATGGGGTGTTACAGATGTAATAGGTGTGCCAATCTCTCTCTCTCTCTCTCTCTCTCTCTCTCTCTCTCGTTCAATATTATTTGTACTTTATCTCCCTTTTTCTTAAGATGTTAGGGTTTCTTGGAGCATTCTTAAAGTCTAAAACTAGGGTTTGATCCCCAAAAAGTAATAAGAGTTAGGGTTTGGTGATAAAGCCTAATTTATACTTATTGAGGAGGAACAAATGAGAAGATGTCTTACATGCAACCAATGAAAACTTGCTTGCAGTGATTCATGAGTGATTCTATCTTGCTGGTGTATCTTTGGTGGATATAGTTTTTTTCTTGGTTTTCCCTAGCTAGGGTTTTGGAGAGCTTGTGATGTTGTACCAACTTGTCATAAATTGAGAGAATGTACTTAAAGTTCATCCCTTAGCTTATAGATATGTCGAGCTTTAATTTGTCCAACATTATTTTATTGTAGATTTAATTTAATTTGTCATCATATTCATGGTTTGGAATTTCCAATTCTTATATACCGTGTTCATTTGCCATAAATCAAGGTTGAAATGGCTAAGGAATTTAACATTTATTTTGAAGATACTATGATAGATTTATTGTTGTAACTCTACATTAATTGCATTGAATTTAGATATGGTTTATGCATGACAAATTGTCGGGGTTGAAAATTGTTGGTATATATTTTGTATCTTCTTTATTGGATTGCTTAGTTTACTCCTGAGGCCGATAATTCATAGCGATTAGATTTGTGAAACCTCTAAAGAGATACACATTTTGAAGTAGCAAAAGAAACCTCAATTCATGAAATTTCACATAAACGTGCCTCATCTTTCCTTCCAAGAGTTACAAAATCTATTTGTTGAATAATTTATTGTTCTTGATCTTGTTGTAACTTACAACCCTCCACCAACTCTAGATAACATTGTCTATTTATATAGGCTTGCACTTGTAATTCGTGATCAATGAGATGATTTGTAATTATAAATGTATGTAAAGTGCACACTCCTCATCCATCTACTTAATGTATCCTTGACTAATTCTTGTCCCAATAACTCTACAATTCCACAACCACCCATTCCTCACCCTCCCCATGAACACACTCTCAACTACTCCTTTTGGTCTCCAAGCACTACTCATTTTATTTAGCATATTGTTGTCATCCCACTTTTTCAACATCACCGTAATGGTGTAGAACTCATTGAAACCTCACATAAGATATTCGACCTTAGTCGCTTACAATGTTTAGTGGATATGCAAATTACCCTTGATTCATATTAATTTGACACTTTGACAAGTTGATGGTCACTAAATATGGAATGCTTTGTGCATGAACCCAATATAGATTGTTTTGACATGTTACTCAATAACGTTGCACCTTACAACAACCACTGAGATGAAAACTACCATTAACCACTTCTCCATGGCCACATCATCCAAAAAAATATTTCTTTTGGCATCACACATCCTACCAAATATCTTGTTAAGCCTCAGATACTAAGTTATGACATTTCTATTGCTATATTAGTGTTGTCCTTATCTGTTGGCTAGACCCTTTAATTGTAGTTGTACCCTTTGTTAATTATATATACCTTGGAGACATAGCTTTAGAGTTCATACCATCTTTGCACATGTGATATGTTGCAAAGAGAGGATCCCCCCTTGAATATGTTTCTTATTCATTATTATTTCAATATCAAGTTGTGGAGTTACTTCTTCTTTCTAATTTTATGTTTTTTTGGGGGGAGTTTGGTATGGGTCATAGGCTTGGTTCCTTCAAAATGAATCATCTTGTCATTTTCGCTATAATTTTTTTCTGGGAAGTTTTGAAGACACCAAATTTTTTCGAAGCCTCAAGAGACATGGAAAAGTACCTATGGTAAAAATTTTAGGTTCTAGTTTACTATACATTTCAAGTTATTGTTTTTGGAAGTTAGGGTTTTGACTAGTCCAAAAACTATTTTAAATAAATGTTCTAGATAACATATTATATATGAATATTAAGAGCTCCAAATTGAATTCCACCAATTGCATCAGAAAGAATAAATACCATCATATCTTTAATAAAAGTTTAAGAAGTATATATAAAAAATAGAACATGTGCCAGGCGATACAAGTTATCTCTTTAGAAAGGGATAAAAACAACAAGTTTTGGAAAAGCTACCATAACTTTCTTTTGGCTCATCAAATTTGGTCAAGCCTATGAAATTGTAAAGAAGGTATATGGCCCACTAAAGGCCAAATTTTAGAGATACTCCAAGAGAAAGGTTGGCTAGCATGTTAGTCTAAAAACAGAGTGTTCAATGATATGTTAACTTGAAATTTGCATAACTTTTGATTGAAAGATTTGTCTTGGGTGTTTCAATAGGTGTTATAAAAAGAAAAAAAGGGGAGAATAACAGGTAGACATTATTTTTGGCTCATATGGGAAAGGGTTCTACAAAAAATTCTATGCCCATGCAACCTCTTAGGAATTCATCATTGAAACCACAGGAAAATCAAGAGATGGATTTTAGGATGTCCAAGATAGAAGAGAAAACAAAAAACATGGTACAAAAGGTTGGCATCCTAGATATGGAAAGATGAGGACAATTGGAAGAGTTAAAAAAGAATAAGAAATACATTATTAAAAATGATCTCAGCGATATATTGAAGTGGGGGATTTTGAATGACATAATACTCCTCCTTACCCCCAATTCACCTCCTGAAGAAGAGGATAAGGAGAATAAGAGGATTGAGTCCTAGTCACATATTGATAACATTGAAACACAATTGGAGAACAAGAGGTTTTAGTCCTTGGCACTTGATTATTCATCACTCCAAGATCCACATCATTATGGGTTCAACTAAGGGCTAAGGAACTATTTCATTCTCAATATTGATACAAGGGAGTTTAAAGGTATTGATCCAATAACATGAAAATTCTATATGGAGAAATAATTTGATCTACGCCAAGTATTAAATTTATAAAAGGTAACTATTGCATCCTTGTATTTAGAACTTGATCAATTTGAGTGGTTGTATTTGTGATCGTAAAAAAGACTCCATTGTCTCTTTGTATGTATTTACAGATGAACTGATAACACATTATAAGGATATTAAGAGAAACATCTTCTTTAGCCAATTGATAAATCTCAAGCAAAAAGGTCCATTTATAGAACATATTAAGCACATTCAATAGTTGGGTCTTATAATGAATACCATTTCAAAGGATAATTTGTTGGATATCTATAAGGGTGCTTTAAAGAAGAACATTCAACATGAGGAACATCTCTTTGAAACTAAATCACCAGGAAAATATTTTATTTTGGAAAGGAAAGTTGAAAGTAAAAATACGGCTACTAGAGGGGCTTCCACTGACACCTATATATAGAGAAACATTCCCATTCCTAACCTCACTAATACTACATGGTTCACACCTCAACAATTAGATAAAATAAGAGCAAAGGGATGATGTTTCAATTGTGACAAGTACAATAAGGAGAATACATGTAGTTTGAAGAAGTTATTCTACATAGATTGTGAATATCAAGAACTTGAACAATCCCAAGATCTAGAACTAGAATATACGACTCTAGCCATATCTTGTCATATATTGGTTAGCATTAACACTCCTCAAACTCTAAAGATAGAAGGATATATTAAAAAATAAAAAGTTAACAATGTTGATGGATTATGGTAGTACCTATAACTTCATTAATTGCATATTAGCCAAACTTCTCAATTGCTTTATATATCTAGCACTAGAGTTTCAAGTAATGATTGTAGATGTAAGTTCCATAAATGGTTAAGTGCATAATATTAGTTTCACTATGGTGGAGTATTTATTGGACAATATAATGATTACATTCCAAATGGGTGGTGCTGATGTTGTATTAAAATTCGAAAGGTTACGATCATTTGGAACAATGGCTCTTAATTTTTAGGAAATTTTCAAGAAATTCTCGTTAGAATGCAAGGAAATTGAACTCATGGGTATCCTAGGGAAACCATCTAAAGTAAGAAGCCTAAAACATGAAAAAATTGATAAAAGGGACACCATGGAGTAATTGAAAAAATGTGTTCAATAGATGCTAAAATATGTAGCCCTCTATTGCCATGGATCTCCAAGAGTTATTAACAATCATTCCAAGATATTTGGAGATATTCCTAAAGGTATTCCACTTGCTCGAGATCATGACCATCATATTCACTTGCAACCGAGAAGCGCACCACTTAACATCATACCATATAGGTACCTATATGAAAAAAAGATTGAGATTGAGTGTATGGTTAAAGAGATGTTAGATATTGGCATAATTCAACCTAACCAAAGTGATTTCTCTTCACCAATGGTGAGGGTTTACAAAAAGGAAGGCTCATCGCATACGTGTCATATAGAGCTCAACAATATGACCATTAAAGATAAGTTTTGTATTCCTGTCAATGATGAATTATTAGATGAATTGTAGGGAGAAATTTTCTTTACCAAGTTGGATCTCCATTCTAGATATCATCAAATCAAAATAAGGCGAGAAGACATTATTAAAAAACCTTTAAACACATGAAAGTTATATAAGTTTTTTTTAATATCATTTGGCCTTATTAATGAACCTTCCATGTTTCAAAGCTTGAGGAATTCTATTTTAAGCCATTCCTCAGAACATTTGTGGTAGTAATTTTTGATGATATACTAATATACAACAAATATTAGGAAGATCATGTAGAAAATGTTCATATGATCTTAAAACTATTAGAGTAGAAATAACTATATGAAAATCCTTCCCAGTGTGCCCATCAAGCTTTAAAAATGGAATATTTGGGGCATATTGTATCTCATGAAGGAATCAAAGTGGACCCTAACATAATTAAATCTATTATTGAATGGACAGTTCCCAAAAATTTGAATAATATTAAAGGATCCTTAGGAAATCAACATGTTATTATGCAAGTTTGTCAAGAAATATGGTCAAATAACAACACATCTAACAATGTTATCCAAAAATGAGGCATTTTCTTATACTCAAGAAGCAATCAAATCTTTTCAAAAACTTAAGGAGGCTATGTGTGCAATTCTTATCCTAGCCATGCCTAACTTCACAAAAAACATTATTGTGGTGTGTGATGCCTCAGGGCATGGCATTGGTGTAGTTTTAATGTAAGAAGGAAGGTACCTTGCATTTGGAAGTTACCATCTCAAAGGAAAAAAACTTACTCAAACAAATTTATGAAACATAAATGTTGGTTGTACTAGATGTAGTAAAGAAATAATGCCCTAAAATATTAGGAAGACACTTCAAGGTAAGAACATATCATGATAGTCTTAAGTGCTTGTTCGAACAATGATTATCTTCATAAGACAAACAAAAATGGGTTACAAAGATGCTAGGTTATGACTTTGAAATTATCTACAAAAAATGAATACAAAATGTGGTGGCAAATGCACTTTCATGGAAAGAAGAAGACATAGAGGGATTACTTCATGTTATTTCAATTCCAAAATTTGCTTGGGTGGAAGAAGCACATATTGAATGGAAGTAGGATCAAAAGGATTGCAATATAATTCAACAACTACAAAAGGAACCTATTGCATTAGATAAATCTACGTGTAAAAAGTATTCCATAGGGTATCAAGATTACCCATATTTATGCAAGAATTTGTAAATAAAAAAAAGATCCTTTTGGAATAACACACTTCTATAGTAAAACATTTAGGGTTCTTGAAAACTTATCACATGATCAAAGACCTTTAGCTATACTAAATTATCATTAGGTAGAGGTCTCAATGGATTTTATCGTAGGTCTACCAAAGTCTGGAAGAGAGAATGTAATCATGGTATCCATGGATAGACTCACATAATATATGCCGATATTCTCTCTCTCTCTCTCTCTCTCTCTCTCTCTCTCTCTCACACACACACACACACACATCCATTTAAAGAAAATATAAAAGCAAGAACATTCATGGAAATAGTTAACAAGCTGCATGAAATCCCATGATTATTGTAAGATATAATTTTGATGGATAATTTTTGGACATGAGTATTTATTGTTTGAGTACTCAATTGGCTCACAAGTCGTCTTAGCATCCTCAATCCGATGGATAAACTAAGATTGTGAATAAAGATCTAGAATGGTATCTTCATTGTTTTGCAAGTGATAAGACAAACATGATCGGTTAAGTGGTTGTCCTTAATACAATGGTTATATAGTAGTTCCTTCCATACTTCATAAAAAATGTCCCCATTTATAGCTCTTTATGGTTATCACCCTCCATCCATCACACCAAACTTGAAAGGGAAATATAAGCTTCAATTAATGGAGGATCACATAGAGCACCAACTAGAGGTTCTCCAACTATTGAAAGACAACTTGGTTATAGCATAAAATATGATGAAACAATAAGCAAATCAACATCATAGTAAAAGGATATTTGAAGTGAGGCATTGGGTATTTTTGAGGGTACAAACATACAAATAGATGTCCCTTAAGAAACAAAAGTACAATAAATTAGCACACAAGTACTATGGTCCCTATAAGATGTTGCAGAGGATTGGAATCACATTGGAAGTATGGCTTACAAATTGGGTTTCTTCAATATTCACATGTACATCATGTCTTCCATGTTTATTGCTAAAAGAGGTAATCGGTGACAAGATCCTAGTTTAGACTATTTTACTAGAGGTTGATGAAGAAGGGAAAATAATACTAGAATCTAAATCAATACTTGAAACATGAATTAAAAAACCACAAAATTGAGTAATTATTTAGTACTTCATAAAGTAGAGGAACCTACTAGATGTCTTCTTCATGAAAACAAATCCACAACTAATTAAGTGTTGAGAGAAACATTTGTTTGGAATGGAGGGGAACGTTAAGCCTTAGACATTGAGCTATTACATTTATATTGTTATATTAATGTTGTTCTTATTGGTTGGCTATACCCTTTAATGGTCATCTTGACCATTTAATTTTGATTGTACCCTTTGTCTCCTATATATACCAAGGGGACCTAGTTTTAGAGATCATCTCATCTTATGCATTTCATATATTGTAAAAGGAGGTTGCCCCCTCGAAGAGGATTCTTATTCATTCTCTTTATTTCATTCTCAAGGAGTGGTGTTACTTCTTTCTATTTGTATGATTTTTTGAGAATTTGGCCCATAACAGTTCTAGTTGAGTCAATTAGATAGATCCCCTTACAATTTGATGCATTACAGATAATAATTTAAAATGAAATCCATTTTACTTCCATACATCTCTTGATGACCCATATTTTACTTTGATCAATATGCATACATAGTGACAAATAATCACATAACAATTATTTTAATCAATCAGACAAGTGCAGAATCGACTCTACATCAAAGACCAAAATGGGCCATACAACTTCTAAAATATGTTTGTCCTAATGAAGTGAACAAAACAGGAACAAGAAGTTCTTCAACAAAAGAAACAAATGTTGCATCTTTTTCTTCCACTGAACCTGATTCTTTTTTTGAAGCGATGAAAGAAAAGGAAGGGCAGAAAGCTATGATTAGTGAATATAAATTTGTACTGTAGAAATAATAGATTAATTCTATGAGCAATGATGCTAAGAAGAAGCACAAGAAAAAGATCTTTCTACTAAGAATTCTCACAAGCATACACAGGAAAAATAGAGAGAAGAAAAGAGACTGAATCACATGAATGAAGAGATGAATACCGATTTGTATCCTTCCATTGAATAATGATGAATAATAGTGTACATAAATAGTACATCCCCCTTAGTAAAATCGAGTTGTATGGAGACAAATCTTAAAGCTCAAAAAGGATGACTTACCAAAATATAGCAAACCCCCATAGGTGGCTAAAGCACTTCCCAAATATATCAAGGACCTCACAAATTGGAAAAAGCATGAGTGAGTTGTCAAGGAGATGGAAAAAACATGCTAATACTAGAAAATGGAGGAAAAGTCATGAAGGATGGGTTGGCAACAAAAGCACCCAGTTTCCTAGTTTGATTAGCTTTACCTTATCCATAGAAAAGCAGAATAAAGAAGAATATGCTGTAAAGTGTTGTATACTAATTCTGGATGGTCAAAAGGTGGTCAAGATCAACCCAGAATCAGAAATAAATCATTCATAGGATACATNAATTAAGCTAGTGGGTGAATAATTAATCAAATAATGATTAATTATTTTATCCTAAGTTATGAGTGGGTTTAATATATTCCAACACCCCCTATAATTCTAACTTTATGATGGTATGCCAAAAAATATGGATGCATATAGGGCCCATCAACAAGTCTATGGTCACCCTTTAACAATTATTATGTCAAGAAAAGTGAGGAAAGAGGCAAAACCACATGGGGAAAATCCTCCCTCAAGAAAGGACAAGGCACAAAATTTTGAAATAATGTCTTCAACATATCTTCATTTTCACTTTAATGATCTGAATGAACTACTTCTGGAGGAAAGACTTGCTGAAGAAATCATGAACTCCATGATCATGCGCTAGAGTGTAGAACCTGCAAGAAGGAAGGGGAGAGACTCCTTGTATCTCATCAACTGATGAAGTAGGAGAATTATCTGAATTCTTCTTGCTACTGTCAAACTATGACATGCAAACATAATCTAAAATGGAAAAGATATCTGCGCATACTCCTTCCCAAAGAGTACACAAATTAAGACAATTTATTTCACACTCAATTCCTTGAATAGCTGCAAAATTGTGATGTGAATCACATGTCAATCTTCCAATCTGATGCAGCACCTTTCTAGATCTGATATGAGGCTGATAAAACTATGATATATCAGAAATATTAGCATATGTAACAGCAAGTACAAAGGCTTCAATGGCTCCATGAGGATATAGGGATAGACTAGGAAAATTATGAGCAACTGGGGAAAACTTATAGGTGTAAAAATATGAATGATGGATGGGCATAAGATATGAACCACAAGTGTTTAGAACAGATCCAAACATGTTTAATATCAGTCCAAATATGACTAAGTTCATGGATAACTAGCCACTGAAAGATCGGAAAGACTTCAAACCATGTAAGATAAATAACACTGCACAAGAGACCAATGAGGAATCAACTAGTGAACTTGGGATTTGTATAGTCTTAGGATTATTCAGAGGTATGGTAGATGGTGTGGATGGTGGTATGATATGTGTATCAAACTGAAAATATGATTCTAAATCAGAATCCAAAGGATCACATATAAGCATATCAGTAGACTCATGGGAATACACTGGTAATGAATCCTCTATATGAAGGGAGGAAAGAATGAGATGTTCACAATCTTCAAGGAGGTTTTGAGTATTGATGCCAAGAATAAATTAGGAGATGCTGAAGCACATGAGATCAAGTAAGGTAAGTGGTATTACACAAATAATTCTTGATTTAGCTAAGCAAACATCCTAGAAGCCATTGGGTTGACCACCATCAATGAGAGAGGTATGCACAAAGTATGAAGGATTTGGCACATAGATCTCAGAATCTAAGATATGAGATTTAGAGAACAATGAATGGGTTATAGGATCATCATAAATATCAATATCAGCTCCATATATTACTTCTTTTTCATTAATAGTATCACAAGAAGAAAAATCACCTTTAAGAGACACATAAAAAGACGACTCTTCAATATTTGCTTCTTCATTGAAGGAGGAAGCATTCGAATCAAGCAGGGCAGCAACAACATGAACTATATGCGAAACTTCTTCATCATGATCAAATTCATCAGAGAATGTAGAGGCCAATAAATCTTGAGAGAGATAACAAGAGGAGATGTTGGGTTCGCTCCATGCTTCATCTTCTATTTCCTGCAAACCAAAAGCTTTGTCCAAATTCTTCCAAAGCTCAAATGGATGCTCAACAGAATCTATAAAATGATGTATATTTGGAGACATTCCCAAACAAAAAATTCCATAATCTCTATCTCAATTATTAAGCCAATCAATCTTCTATTCATAAGACTTAGGTTTGCTCAATGCACCAATGGAGACATCAAAGAGACATTGCCTCTTCAAGTATGCACTCATCTTTGGATTCCAATCAACATAGTTGAAAGGAGATAGTAGAGGAGATTTTGAATCCATATAGAAGTTGTTGATATGCTCTAGGAGATACTCTCTACAACATGCAAAAACAAACTAGGAGAAAATCTTGTAAGCCAGACAAGCTCTTCTTCATAGAGGGATAGGAGACTAGATGCATTCCTCAACTCTGTAGAACTTGATCAACCTTACTACTCTGATGCCATGTAGAAGATGGAAAGGTTATACTCCTTGTAGCTCTGACACCATGTAGAAATAATAGATAAATTCTATGAGAAATGATGCTAAGAAGAAGCACATGAAATAGATCTTGCTACTAAGAATTCTTACAAACATACACAAGAAAATAGAGATAAGAAAAGAGTCTGAATCACATGAATGAAGAGATGAATATTGGTGTGTATCTTTCCATTGAATAATGATGAATAATAGTGTACATAAATAGTACATCCATCATAGGAAAATCGAGTTGTATGGAGACAATTCATAAAGCTCAAAAAGGCTGACTTACCAAAATATAGCAAACCCCCATAGGTGGCTAAAGCACTTCCCAAATCTATCAAGGACCTCACGAATTGGAAAAAGCATGAGTTTGTCAAGGAGATGGAAAAAAATGCTAATCCTAGAAAATGGAGGAAAATTCATGAAGGATGGGTTGGCAACAAAAGCACCCAGTTTCCTAGTTTGACTAGCTTTACCTTATCCATAGAAAATCAAGAAAAGCAGAATAAAGCAGAATCTGCTGTAAAGTGTTGTATACTAATTCTGAATGGTCAAAAGGTGGTCAAGATCAACCCAAAATTAGAAATAAATCATTCCTAGGATATAGATGGCATGTATTGACTTTAAGGTGCAAGTGGATGCCAACTAATTAAGCTAGTGGGTGAATAATTAATCAAATAATGATTAATTATTTTATCCTAATTTATGAGTGGGTTTATTATATTCCAACATGTACTAGAAAATGGAACGTGTAAATTAGTTGATTGTCCATCTAACGTTAAACCCATAGGTTGCAAATCGGTTTATCGAATAAAGTACAAGTCAAATGGCGAAGTTGATAAATATAAAGCAAGACTTGTAGCTAAGGTATTTGCTCAACAAGAAGGCATTGATTATGATGAAACTTTTTCTCCAATAGCTAAGTGGAATACAATCAGAACAATTATAAATTTAGTTGCACAAAATGGTTGGAAATTACATCAAATGGATGTTAAAAAGCCTTCCTGAATGGTGATTTGAAAGAAGAAGTTTTCATGACTCTGTAATGTCCCAATTTTTTCATTGGGTCACAATGGCCAAATCACATTTTCCATATTCATGAAAGTTTTCAAAGGGATGCTAAAAGTCAAATAATTGCCAAGGAGGAAAATCACTAGTTTCCTAGGTTGGGGGTGGAAGCTTTGAGATTTGGAATAAGGGGAATAATAAATGATTTTTAGACATTAGAAGAGGATAAATATTTAATAATGTATCTTATTAAATAAATACAAAAGAAAATTGAAATGGCTATGGAGAATGGAGACACATGGAGACTATGGGGCCCACTCAAGCTAGAATTCCTATGTTAAATGACATCCTCCTCTTGTAATTTCGAATCTATGGGAAGACTAATGTTTTGGGATGGATTATGAGGTTAATATACTTTTCCATATACTTCATAGGTCGAATTTGGGATGAATTGTAACTTACATGGGAGAGGAAGAGCCAAATGGGAGTTTCATGGACACTTGGCTAGATTCCCCTTACATTTATGACATCCATGACACCAATGATGGAGATTCTATGACAGTTATGGCACAATTCAGATATGAAGGATGACATACTGACATAATGACATGTCCAGACTGAATATATCATATTATAGGTCGAATTTGAGAGTTGGAGAAGGCCAAGAGGCTCCTACTCAAATTTGGGAGAAGAGGGAAGGTGAAAGAGAGAGGCCACATGGCATAGCATGAGAAGCCACACCAATTCGACTTGGATTTGGTTTATGGATGGATTTGGAACCTTATAAGACCAATAATTTTTATAAAATACAGGTATTTTCCATGAGAAGAATCTTTTTCTCATTTTTGAAATTGTCATTTGTGAATTGTGAGAGCTAGTGGATGACTAGTTTTCTTGCTTAAGCCAATTTCGAGGGTGAAAGATTCCCATCCTATTTGGTGTTTGAAAAGAACAATCAGGTATTTCATGGAGCTTTAATGGAGTCTTATTTTCAGGTGTAAGCTATAGAAAATCATGTGGATTCTTCTATTGCAACACTCTCTCTCAACTATTTCCAGTTTTCACACTATATTCATGCCAATGGAGGGATTGCGCTTTGGGTGAGCTATTGATCTCTTTGGGGAATATTTAAATGCACATTATCTTATTTTATTATATATATTCTCTTTATTTCATGCTCAGAAGACTCTCAGGTTGAAATACCCAAAAGAATTCATGTAAAAATGTTGAACAATGAAGAAATAATGTCATTTCCCCACTATCTTGCTGTGAACCATTGTAATGCTGATGATTTCGAATTGGGAGAGCCTTTAATTGACCATTTATGATTGTAATCAGTTCAATAATATCTGTTATTCATTCTCAAAAAGTTTCAAGTCGAAATTCCCAAGAGTTGTATGTCAAAATGACTTTTAATGAGCAAACAATGACCATTTCCATTATATTTTGATATATGCCATGGTAATGATTATTATTTCAAATGGAGGAATGTATCTCTGATAAATGTATGATGTATGGAATGTAATTTATTTTTATTTCAAGTCTCATGTTCAGTACTTAAGCAATGGAATCCATTTTAATTGTTTTTATTACATTGGGAGAAGATTTGGTGCATTTTCCCAAGGGTCGAAATTGTGACTTGGGAGTTGTTTTGGAAAGAGTCATAACATCCTGTATAAACTGAACCATGATGCATATGGGAATTTGAAATTTTCCCTTACACATACCCAGCATCTTTTCAGAAATTAAAGTGAATTTTGGATCATTTGTGAAGCCATTTCTGGAAATTACCCAGGGGGAATTGGAGCCCCAATTTGCTAGTAAAGACTCCTAATTTGAACAGAACATTAAACAAGTTTGAAGAAGTAATTGGGAGGTAAAAAAACATAAATGAACATAATATTTAAGTTATATTATCATTCATGTAGCTTCAGAGAAAATTTGGAAGCATTTGGTTCAATTTGAAGGTCTAGACATCAAAACTAGTTAAGGTCAAAATTGGGGAAAAAGAGAAAAAAATGGTCATTTAGTAAAATTTCAAAAAGGGACATTACAGTGGTATCAGAGCATGATATTGGCACATTATGTGGTCTGATATTTATGAGGACAATAATTAAGGGACCACCATTATATATTGAAACCCAAAAGTGCTTTTATTGAAGGAAAAAAAAGGTAGGAGAAGAAGGCAATGTTTTTGAGGAAACTATGACTAGGAATAAAAAGGGAACCTCATATGATGGTAAGGAGCTTATAAAAATTATGGAACCTATATTTGAATACATGAAAAATAATATTATGAAAGGATTTTAATTTTTGGCTATCCAAAGTTGGGGAAAATAGATTGATTTTAAGAAAACCAAGGGGAAAAATGCACCAGCTTGCTTGAAGGAGAAAAAATAGGAGACCCATGAACCACCTAGTTTTGAAATAGGTGAAGTAGAAGAAGTAGTACAGGAAGAGGATAAAAATTCACTCACAAATGAATCTAAAAAATATGAGGAAACATCACATGAGAAGGAAGAAGAGTACCTTGAAACTATTGAATATCATGCTGAAACAAATTCTACTATGGATATGGACCATAGGGCATCTACTGATGGATTTTTGAACTATGAAGGAGTACCTACTTTTCGGTGCTCACACCTATATGTTGGTGTCATAGAGATAAATTTTGAAAGTGTTACTGCAAGTCAAACTTCCATTAAACATGAAAATGAAGACCTTGTAGCAGTTGAAGAAGAAACAAGATCAACTTCCCCATCACCACTTGAGCTTCATCAACTTGGTCCAAGCAAGAAGGAAGAATATGAGGAGGTTCATTTGTAGGAGCCTCATTTTCTTGAAGGGTCCTTAAATATGATTGAAAATAAGATCCAAGAGGCCCTTAGAATACTCCATGACACTCAAGCATTCGTATCAAATTCTTGTTGGAGAGCTACTTCCTTAGAGGAGCCATCATTCCTTGAAGACATGGAGAAGATTCAAAGAGAAATGTGCAACATCAAAGGTAATTTCATGTCTTTGATTTTTTATAGAAAAAATTTCATTGAGCTTAGTGAATGGTTACATGAATCCTACTTGAAGAATAATGAAGTTATTGATAAGCTCACAATTCAAAATGAGCAACTTCTTGAAAAGTTGCAAGACACTTGTTTTTCCTCTGATGTTTCAGATTTTCATAAGGTAGATTGCTTGAAGGATTATAATGACATGATGGATCATGAGAAACATGAAAAATTGCATGTTCTTAATGTGCTTGAGGATTATAGTGATGAGATCCAATCACTAGTACTGGTGGAAGAGGAACTTGAGTTGCCTCTTGAAAATGGTTACATAATTTTTGAAGAAGTGCATAATTCCACCACCTTGGAACCAACCCATGAGGAAATTTTTGCATTTTTTAGGGAGGTGCATAATAATACCCCTATGTATCCTTCAAATTATGACATTTTTTCACTTACTGATCATTTGGGTGAGTTGGTTCTTTCTCCTGCATCCTACACTTCTAAATTTTGCAGCAGTCATCCTAATGAAGTATGGGTGAAAGGTTTCTTTTTTATGGTGCCACATGAAGAGCATGGACATTATATTTATCCTTTTTTATGATGGAATTATTTGAGCACCATATTATTTACATTTGATGCAACATCCTTGTTTACATTATGATGTTCACTTGAGTCACTTGGAGACTCATGATTTTCCTTGCTCCTTTCCTAGTCTATTTGAAGTTGGAGGAACTTCATCCCACACTCGGGTGACGAGTTATATGATTGAAGAACATTATTATTGGCAGAAACATCCTCTGATGTTACATGATGATATACATATTCATGAGTGTATTGATGAGACTTCTTTGAGCCACTTGAAGTCTTCATGTTTTCCTTGCTCCTTATTTTGTTCAGATTTTGGTGGAGGTTCTCCATTCACTTATTGGATGAAAGAACACATGGATGATTATATTGATGCACATTACATATCATTTGGAGAAAATTATTATTCAAATTTGCAGCAGCATTCCTTGTTACTTTCTGATGATGCACATCTACATGGATGCACCTATGATATGCATTTGAGTCACTTGAAGACTCATGGTTTTTATTGCTCAACACTTGGTTCATTTGATGTTGGAGGAACTTCATCCAACACTAGGGTGAATAGACTTATGATAGGAGAACATTTTTGTTACCAACCACATACATTGTTATATATTTATGATTCACTCATTCATGGATGTATGGGTAAGACTTCTTTGAGTCATTTGAAGTCTCCTTGTTTCTATTGCTCACTATTTGGTTCAAATTTGAGTGGAGATTCTTCATTCACTTCTTGAATGAAAGAATAAATGGCTGAATATTTTGATGCATATCATTTCCTTTTGGAGAAGAATTATAGGACATGGGATACTCATCTATGTAATTGGAGTAGATCTGATTGGTCACTTGAAGCATGTATGTACTTGGAAAATTCTAGTCTACTCACTAGGAGGTATAAGAACTTTCATGATTTCTTGGTGAGGCGCCTCCTTGATGTACACTATTATTATGTTGTTATATACTTTGATCATATATATTATGCACTCATGATGTTTGGAAGAATGCATACAAGAAAATGGGATCCAGGAATTCTCTTTCCAAATGGTATGGGTTGGAGAGCACTCTTAATTGTTGGAGTGCAATGTAAGCAATGGGACCCTCGGATAGTTTTTAGTCCCATTGATTTCAAATTCTTTGGGAAAAAAGAAGTATGGGAGATGGATTCTCCACTTAATAAGGTGATGTTAATTAGAGTAGTGCATCAGTAAGCATGGTGGTTCCTCTCTAAAATATTCATGGAATCTCAAAGATTCAAGGTGGCCAACTCAGTAGCAAATTCAAAGAATCATACAGAAAGCATGTTCTTCAACAAGCATGTTTGAAATTGCTTGAGGAA
Organism: Pseudotsuga menziesii; assembly: GCA_001517045.1. Classification (NCBI taxonomy): domain Eukaryota; kingdom Viridiplantae; phylum Streptophyta; class Pinopsida; order Pinales; family Pinaceae; genus Pseudotsuga; species Pseudotsuga menziesii. The sequence continues at coordinate 109,285 of LPNX010975993.1, read as the reverse complement.
AAGAAATATTGGGAAGAGAGGATTTGTAATGTCCCAAATTTTTCATTGGGTCACAATGGCCAAATCACATTTTCCATATTCATGAAATTTGCCAAAGGGATGCTAAAAGTCAAATAATTGCCAAGGAGGAAAATCACTAGTTTCCTAGGTTGGGGGTGGAAGCTTTGAGATTTGGAATAAGGGGGATAATAAATGATTTTTAGACATTAGAAGAGAATAGATATTTAATAACATATCTTATTAAATAAATACAAGAGAAAATTGAAATGGCTATGGAGAATGGAGACACATGGAGACTATGGGGCCCACTCAAGCTAGAATTCCTATGTTAAATGGCATCCTCCTCTTGTAATTTCGAATCTATGGGAAGACTAATGTTTTGGAAGGGATTATGAGGTTAATATACTTGTCCATATATTTCATAGGGCAAATTTGGGATGAACTGTAACTTACATGGGAGAGAAAGAGCCAAATGGGAGTTTCATGGACACTTGGCTAGATTCCCCTTACATTTATGACATCTATGACACAAATGATGGAGATTCTATGACAGTTATGACACAAGTCAGATATGAAGGCTGAAATACTAACATAATTACTTGTAAGGACTGAATATAGCATATTAGAGGTCGAATTTGGGTGTTGGAGAAGGCCAAGAGGCTCCTACTCAAATTTGGGAGAAGAGGGAAGGTGAAGAGAGAGGTCACATGGCATAGCATGAGCAACCACACCAATTAGACTTGGATTTGGTTTATGGATGGATTTATAACCCTAGAAGACCAATAATGTTTATAAAATACAGGAATCATCCATGAGAAGAATCTTTTTCTCATTTTTGAAATTGTCATTTGTGAATTGTGAGAGCTAGTGGATGACTAGTTTTCTTGCTTAAGCCAATTTCGAGGGTGAAATATTCCCATCCGAGTTGGTGTTTGCAAATGCCACTCAAGTATTTCATGGAGATTTAATGGATTCTTATTTGCAGGTGTAAGCAACAGGAAATCATGTGGATTCTTCTATTGCAACACTCTCTCTCAACTATTTCCAGTTTTCACACCATATTCATGCCAATGGAGGGATTGCGCTTTGGGTGAGATATTAATATATTTGGGGAAGATTTTAATTCCAATTATCTTATTTTACGATTTATATTCTCTTTATTTCATTTTCATAATACTCTCAGGTCGAAATACCCAAAATAATTCATGTAAAAATGTTGAACAATGAAGAAATAGTGTCATTTCCCCACTATCTTGTTGTGAACCATTGTAATGCTAATGATTCCAAATTGGGAGAGACTTTAATTATCCATTTATGATTGTAATAATTTAAATATTCTCTGTTATTCATTCTCAAAAAGTTTCAAGTCGAAATTCCCAAGAGTTGTATATAAAAATGACTTTTAATGAGCAAACAATGACCATTTCCACTCTATTTTGATATATGCCATGGTAATGCTTATTATTTTGAATGGAGGAATTTATATATGATAAATGTATGATGTATGGACTTTAATTAATGTGTATTTCAAGTCTCATGTTTATTACTTAAGCATTGGAATCCATTTTACTCATTTTTATTGCATTGGGAGAATATTTGGTGCATTTTCCCAAGGGTCGAAATTGTGACTTGGGAGTTGCTTTGGAAAGAGTCATAACATCATGTATAAAATTAACCATGATTAATATGGGAATTTTAAAAGGTAACTTACACATACACATCATTTGTTCAGAAATTCAAGTGACTTTGGGATCATTTGTGAAGCCATTTCCTGCAATCACCCAAGGGGAATTGGAGCCCCAATTTGCTAGTAAAGACTCCTACTTTGAACAGAACATTAAACAAGTTTGAATAAGTAATTGGGACATCAAAAAACATAAATGAACATGATATTTAAGTTATATTATCGTTCATGTACCTTCAAGTAAAATTTGGAAGAATTTGGGTCAATTTGGAGGTCTAGACATCAAAACTGGTTAAGGTCAAAATTGGGGGAAAAGTGAAAAAATGGTCATTTAGTAAAATTTCAAAAAGGGACATTACAGTGGTATCAGAGCATGATATTGGCACCTGATGTGTTATGATATTTATGAGGACAAGAATTAAGGGACCACCATTATATATTGAAACACAAAAGTGCTATTAATGAAGGAAAAAAAAAGGTAGGAGAAGAAGGCAATGTTTTTGAGGAAACTATGACTAGGAATAAAAAGGGAACCTCATATGATGGTAAGGTGCTTATAAAAATTATGGAACCTATATTTGAAGACATGAACAAGAATATTGTGAAAGGATATTAATTTTGTCTATCCAAAGTTGGGGAAAATATATTGATTTTAAGAAAACCAAGGGGAAAAATGCATTAGCTTGCTTGAAGGAGAAAAAAGAGGAGACCTATGAACCACCTAGTTCTGAAATCGGTGAAGTAGAAGAATTAGTACATGAAGAGGATAGAAATTCACTCCCAAATGACTCTAAAAAATATGAGGAAACATCACATGAGAAGGAAGAAGAGTACCTTGAAACTATTGAATATCATGCTGAAACAAATTCTACTATGGATATGGACCAAAGGGCATCTACTGATGGATGTTTGAACTATGAAGGAGTACCTACTTTTGGGTGCTCACACCTATATGTTGGTGACATATAGATAAATTTAGAAAGTGTTTCTACAAGTCAAACTTCCATTAAACATGAAAATGAAGACCTTGTAGCAGTTGAAGAAGAAACAAGATCAACTTCCCCATCACCACTGGAGCTTCATCAAGTTGGTCCAAGCAAGAAGGAAGAATATGAGGAGGTTCATTTGTAGGAGTCTCATTTTCTTGAAGGGTCCTTAAATATGATTGAAAATAAGATCTAAGAGGCCCTTAGAATACTCCATGACACTCAAGCATTGGTATCAAATTCTTGTTGGAGAGCTACTTCCTTGGAGGAGCCATCATTCCTTGAAGACATGGAGAAGATTCGAAGAGCAATGTGCAACATCAAAGGTAATTTCATGACTTTGCTTTTTGATAGAAAAAATTTCATTGCGCTTAGTGAATGGTTACATGAATCCTACTTGAAGAATAATGAAGTTATTGATAAGATCACAATTCAAAATGAGCAACTTCTTGAAAAGTTTCAAAACACTTGTTTTTCCTCCGATGTTTTAGATTTTCATAAGGTAGATTGCTTGGAGGATTCTCATGACATGATGGATCATGAGAAACATGAAAAATTGAAGGTTCTTGATGTGCTTGAGGATTATAGTTATGAGATCCAATCACTAGTAATGGTGGAAGAGGAACTTGAGTTGCCTCTTGAAAATGGTTGCACAATTTTTGAAGAAGTGCATAATTCCACCACCTTGGAACCAACCCATGAGGAAATTTTTGCATTTTTTAGGGAGGTGCATAATCCTACCCCTATGGATCCTTCAAATTATGACAATTTTGCACTTACTGATCATTTGGGTGAGTTGGTTCTTTCTCATACATCCTACACTTCTAAATTTTGCAGCAGTCATCCTAATGAAGTATGGGTGAAAGGTTTTTATTTTATTTTTTATGGTGCCACATGAAGAGCATGGACATTCTATTTCTCCTTTGGATGATGGAATTATTAGAGCACCATCTTATTTACATTCGCAGCAGCATCCTTGTGTACATTATGATTATACACATCTACATGGGTGCACCTATGATGTTCACTTGAGTCACTTGGGACTAATGATTTTCCTTGCTTCTTTCCTAGTCTATTTGAAGTTGGAGGAACTTCATCCCACACTTGGGTGAAGAGTTATATGATTGAAGAACATTATTATTGGCAGCAACATCCTCTGATGTTACATGATGATATACATATTCATGAGTGATTGATGAGACTTATTTGAGCCACTTGAAGTCTTCATGTTTTCGTTGCTCCTTATTTTGTTTAGATTTTGGTGGAGGTTCTCCATTCACTTATTGGATGAAAGAACACATGAATGATTATATTGATGCAAATTACATATCATTTGGAGCACATTATTATTCACATTTGCAGCAGCATTCCTTGTTACTTTCTGACGATGCACATCTACATGGATGCACCTATGGTATGCATTTGAGTCACTTGAAGACTCATGGTTTTTATTGCTCAACACTTGGTTCATTTGATGTTGTAGGAACTTCATCCAACACTAGGGTCAATAGACTTATGATAGGAGAACATTTTTGTTACCAGACACATACATTGTTATATCTTTATGATTCACTCATTCATGGATGTATGGGTAAGACTTCTTTGAGTCATTTGAAGTCTCCTTGTTTCTATTGCTCACTATTTGGTTCAAATTTGAGTGGAGATTCTTCATTCATTTTTTGTATGAAAGAATACATGGCTGAATATTTTGATGCATATCACTTCATTTTGGAGTAGCATTATAGGACATGCGATACTCACCTATGTCATTGGAATAGATTGGATTGGTCACTTGAAGCATGTATGTACTTGGAAAACGGTAGTCTACTCACTGGGAGGTATAAGCACTTTCAAGATTTCTTGGTGAGGCACCTCCTTGATGTACATTATTAATATGTTGTTATATTTTTTGATGATATATATTATGCACTCATGATGTTTGGAAGAATGCATACAAGAAAATGGGATCCAGGAATTCTCTTTCCAAATGGTATGGGTTGGAGAGCACTCTTAATTGTTGGAATGCAATGCAAGCAATGTGACCCTGGGATAGTTTTTAGTCCCATTGATTTCAAATTCTTTGGGAAACAAGCAATATGGGAGATGGATTCTCCACTTAATAAGGTGATGTTAATCAGAGTAGTGTAGCAGCAATCATGGTGGTTCCTCTATGAAATATTCATGGAATCTCAAAGAATCAAGGTGGGCAGCTCAGTGGCAACTTCAAAGAATCATACAGAAAGCACGTTCTTCAACAACTATGTTTGAAATTGCTTGAGGACAAGTAATATTGGGAAGGGAGGATTTGTAATGTCCCAAATTTTTATTGGGTCACAATGGCCAAATCACATTTTCCATATTCATGAAAGTTGTCAAAGGGATGCTAAAAGTCAAATAATTGCCAAGGAGGAAAATTACTAGTTTCCTAGGTTGGGGGTTGAAGATTTGAGATTTGGAATAAGGGGGATAATAAATGATTTTTAGACATTAGAAGAGGATAAATATTTAATAATGTAGCTTATTAAATAAATACAAGATAAAATTGAAACGACTATGGAGAATGGAGACACATGGAGACTATGGGGCCCACTCAAACTATGGAGAATGGAGAATGGAGACTATGGAGACACATGGAGACTAATGTTTTGGGATGGATTATGAGGTTAATATACTTGTCCTTATACTTCATAGGTATAATTTTGGATGAATTGCAACTTACATGGGAGAGGAAGAGCCAAATGGGGGTTTCATGGACACTTGGCTAGATTCCCCTTACATTTATGACATCTATGACACCAATGATGGAGATTCTATGACATTTATGACAAAAGTCAGATATGAAGGCTGAAATACTGACATACTGACATGTCAGGACTGAATAGAGCATATTAGGGGTCGAATTTGGGAGTTGGAGAAGGCCAACAGGCTCCTACTCAAATTTGGGAGAAAAGGGAAGGTGAAGAGAGAGGCCACATGGCATAGCATGAGCAACCACACCGATTCAAATTGGCTTTGGTTTATGGATAGATTTGGAACCTTATAAGACCAATAATGTTTATAAAATACAGGGATCATCCATGAGAAGAAGCTTTTTCTCATTTATGAAATTGTCATTTGCGAATTGTGAGAGCTAGTGGATGACCAATTTTCTTGCTTAAGCCAATTTCAAGGGTGAAAGATTCCCATCCTAGTTGGTGGTTGGAAAGGCCACTCATGTCTTTCATGGAGTTTTAATGGAGTCTTATTTGTAGGTGTAAGCTACAGGAAATCATGTGGATTATTCTATTGCAACACTCTCTCTCAACTATTTCCAGTTTTCACACCATATTCATGCCAATGGAGGGATTACGCTTTGGGTGAGATATTGATCTCTTTGGGGAAGATTTTAATGCCCATTATATTATTTTATGATGTATATTCTCTTTATTTCACGTTCAGAATACTCTCAGGTCGAAATACCCAAAAGAATTCATGTAAAAGTGTTGAACAATGGAGAAATAGTGTCATTTCCCCACTATCTTGTTGTGAACCATTGTAATGTTGATGATTTCGAATTGGGAGAGCCTTTCATTGTCCATTTATGATTGCAATAAGTTAAATATTCTCTATTATTAATTCTTAGAAATTTTCAAGTTGAAATTCTGAAGAGTTGTATGTCAAAATGACTTTTAATTAGCAAACAATGACCATTTCCACTCTATTTTGATATATGCCATGGTAATGCTTATTATTTCGAATGGAGGAATATATCTCTAATAAATTTAAGATGGATGGACTGTAATTAATGTGTATGTCAAGTCTCATGTTCAGTAATTAATCATTGGAATCCATTTTACTCATTTTTATTGCATTGGGAAAAGATTTGGTGCATTTTCCCCAAGGGTCGAAATTGTGACTTGGGAGTTGTTTTGGAAAGAGTCATAACATACTGTATAAACTGAAACATGATGCATATGAGAATTTTAAAAGGTCCCTTACACATACCCAACCTCTATTCAGAAATTCAAGTGACTTTGGGATCATTTGTGAAGCCATTTCTGGCAATTACCTAGGGGGAATTGGAGCCCCAATTTGCTAGTAAAGACTCCTACTTTGAACAAAACATTAAACAAGTTTGCAGAAGTAATTTGGAGGTAAAAAACCATACATGAGAATCATATTTAATTTATATTATCAGTCATGTACCTTCAGATAAAATTTAGAAGCATTTGGGTCAATTTGGAGGTCTAGACATCAAAACTAGTTAAGGTCAAAATTGGGGAAAAAGTGAAAAAAATGGTCATTTAGTAAAATTTCAAAAAGGGACATTACAAACTCAACCCCAAGGATTTGAGGTTGAAGGACAAGAACATAAAGTATGTAAACTCATAAAGGATTTATATGGTTTGAAACAAGCTCCTCGAGCTTGGTATGCAAAAATTGATGAATACTTTCGAAAAGTTGGTTTTCAATGAAGTGAATCTGATGATACTTTGTATTTTAGGATGTAAGACAAACACTTTGTGATTATTGTACTTTATGTTGATGACTTAATCATAACTGGAAATGAAGATCACATCAAACAGGTTAAAGGAGAACTTCAAGCAGGATTCAAGATGACAGATTTAGGAACACTTCATTACTATCTCGGAGTCGAAGTCACTCAACATCCAAACAACATCTTCCTTAGTCAAACTAAGTATTCCATTGATTTATTTAAGAAATTTTGGATGGAAGAGTGTAAATCTTCTCTTACCCCTATGGAGCAGAATTTGAAACTGTCAAAATTTGAAGGGGGGGATTTGGTAGATGGTACAAAGAATAGGCAATTGATTGGAAGCCTCATTTATTTGACAAATACTCGCCCATATTTATCATATTCAGTCAGTATACTTTCAAGGTTTATGCAGGAACCAAGGGAAAGTCATTGGAATTCAACAAAAAGGGTGTTAAGATATATTCAGGGAACAAAAGATTTTGTTCTGATTTACAAGAAATGTAAAGACTTTACACTTGTTGGATATTCAGATGCAGATTTTGTAGGAGACATTGATAATCGTACATCCACTTCTAGGTACTTAATGAATTTGGGTTCAACAACAATTTCATGGAGTTGCAAAAAGCAGCCTACAATTTCCAATTCTTTAGCATAAGCCGAGTACATATCAACTTGGGAAGCAATATGTGAGATTGTTTGGCTAAGCAAGATATTACAAGATCTTGGTGTATCACAAAAGTCAGGAACTACTTTATTAATCGACAATCAGTCAACAATAAAGATGGCCAAGAATTCAGTTTTTCATTCAAAGACAAAGCATGTTGACACCAAATATCACTTCATCAGATCTTTTTCGTCAAAGACATCATCAAGCCTCAGTATTGTCCATCTGAAGATCAAACTTCAGATATTTTTACCAAGCCACTTGGTAGAACGAAATTCACTAAGTTCAGAGACGAACTTGGTATTTGTAAATATAAACTTTCGGATTAAAGGGGGGAATATTAGACCTCTTAATCCTAAGTTTTATAGTCTAGGTATTTTCTAGTATTATATTAAAAGAATAAATTAGTTTAATGTGCAAGTAGATTTTGAATAGGAATGGTTTCTTTGTAAATGACACCTATCATTTCCATGTGATTATATGATTGGTTGTCATCCTACTTCTTAGTATAGTTTTAAGTTATATAAACAAGCTCTCTTCTCTATGAGAGGTTAAGAGAGTCTTGTGAGAGTATTTGTATTATTATTTTCCTTATTAATAAAATTGTGTGTCTAAGGACACTTCTTCATTAGCATCAAGGTTAGAAGTTGTCTGCATTTAGTTTGGGTATGGTTTGCATTTACGCAAGGCATTTTGTTTAGTGCATTTACTGTGTACTTTTCATTTAGAACTCAATATGTTATGGTATACACAACTGGCTATTGATTTTGTCTTAGAAATGTCTCGCTGAAACAAATTACAACAACAGACAATGGAATGCGGGATAGGCGTATATGTACTTAGTACAGGCTCCACACTTGATTCCTCCTTATGAGTGGCCGAAGTGCCAACTTTTGGAGGGTTATAAGGAATGGTGTGCTAATACACAATCACTGAGAATGACTAAGAAAAATACTTTTCAAAAATAAAATACTAATCCTTTCCAAACTTAATAACTCATTAGATAAACCATCATGCTAAGTTATTGAAAACTTTTAACCTGAATCATTTCATAACACTTACCTTCCTTAAAATCTAAATCGTACTTTCCCTTTACGTAGATTAATTAATTAAAATCTAAATCTTTTTGTAAAACTCACGACTTGGATTTGATGATAGAGCAGTTGTTTCTAAAACTCACTACCCAAACAACAATAACAATAATACACTGTACTTAATTCAATTATTCAATTTAACTGCAAAGCAAAAATAAGTTCTTCATTGTTAATAATAACAGAGTTTTTATTGCTAGCAATAACAATATTAAACTGTATTTAATTCAATTGCTCAATTAAAAAAAACAAATTGTTAATTGTTAAAAGGTAGCCTGCTAGGCATAAAGCTTGCAAATCCCAAGCTTGTAAAACAAAGTTTAACTTGGTTTTGTTTTTTTCCTTGGTGTACAAGATATAGAGAGAATGTTCTACTATGATATCGTATGGTATTAGGATATTTCGAATGTTAAAATCTTGAACAAAGTGAATATCTCATATAAATATAAATATCCAGAAGGCAAAGAACAACCATATACCAGATATACACTCTGATCTACTTAATCAAAAATTTCTTAGAAGAATATGTAATCTGATCTACTAAACAAAAAATTTCTTAAAAGCATGTCTCTTATTTTCTATTTCCCGAAAAGGAAAGTAAATAGAGGAAGAAGGTTGACGAGTAGAGTAGATAAACAATAAATGTTACCCACCGATAAATTTAATGATAACTTAACCCAATTCAATAGTGAATACCATGTCCTTTCATATCCATCTTTAATTATAAACTTTATTAGTTTGATAATAATCAAAATATTGAATATCTTCCCTTTGGGTTGTATTGAAGGCTCAAATTCCATTCTTATTTGAAATATACGAGCCCATGTTGGAGTAATTAGGTGCCATGTTGGAGTAATAAGGTGCCTAGAACTAATGCGTTTAGAGTTAGTGTTGTTTTGTAATTTTTTGACAAGTTTTTTTTTCGGTTAAATATTGACATAAGCATTTTTCATGAAACATTTTTTGTTTTTAAAAATTCATCAAACATACTCATTTCATATTGTAAATTCAATGATGAATATTTTTGCAATTTGACTCACAATAAACAGATGAACACTAGTTTAATGAAGGAAAAATAGGGAGGTTGCACACTCTAGTGCTTCAATCAATATTAAAACCCATGTTCCATCAAATTTGGACAAATATGAGTTTACAAATCCACTTTCAACAATATCATCAGACATTAATTTCAACAAGTGGAAAAATCTGAATACTGTTCTACATTGTTCTTTCTGACCCTTTATTGAAAACACTAAGACACTCCCTTGGGATTTCTACATTCTTTGCATATGGAATGGAAACAATGTTTGTACCAATGTTGGGATTTCTGCATTGTTCTTTCTGACCCTTAATTGAAAACACTAAGACACTCCCATGGGATTTCTACAATCTTTGCATATAGAATGGAAACAATGTGTGTGCCAATGTTGGGATTTCTAGTTTTAATGCAAAAGCATAGAATGGAAGCAATGTTTGTGCCAATGATGGCTTCAAAATTTTCAAAGCTCCTCCCTCTTATATGGGATGTAAGCATGGTTTTGGACTATGCCACCCATGTATACTTTTAACAATTGTTCACTACCTTTGTGAAATAGCTGCTCCTTTCGCTGGTGGCTCTTCATTCCTCTTACAACATCTCTTCTCTCTCGATAACAAGTGGCAATGTCCACTTCATGGTTTTGGACTATGTCATCCATGTATACTTTTAACAATTGTTCACTACCTTTGTGAAATAGCTGCTCCTTTCACTGGTGGCTCTTCATTCCTCTTACAACATCTCTTCTCTCTCGATAACAAGTGGCAATGTCGAAGACATTGCCACTTCATGGCTCTTGTTATTGATTCCATCATTACAAGTATATTTTCACATCTATAGATCTTATGCCTTTGAACCTATATATTTTATTCTCTAACAATATCATTATTAAATTAAACACAAAGTACTAAGAAGTGGTTGTCACAAGCAAAAGTCTATTTTAAAGGTTTTAGAAAAACAAAAATAAAATAAAATATCACAATACAACAAAAAAAAGGTCCCTTAAAAATAATACTTTTATGAAGACTTTTTAACCCTAGGGTGTCACAAGCAAAAGTCCATTTTAAAAGTTTTAAAGAAGAAAATAAATAAATAAATATCAGAACACAATAAAAAAAAGTCCCTTAAAAATAATACTTTTATCAGACTTCTTTACTCCTAGCGTATTGATCATAATCCTACCATCCTTCTTAACTCCTCATATATGGTATTGATCCATTGTGCCCAAGGTGTGAGATGACATTCCATCGTATGGTATAATGTTCAATGATCTTTATATCTCGACTGAGTTTTTATATAATAAAAGAAAACTTCATATTAACAATGTCATGAAAATTGGGATGAGAAAGTAACAAAGCAAGCCTTAAAAAAATGTTGGACATTGATTTTTTTTGCATAACTCTTTGGAGGAGTCACTTCATTATTCATGTGGCATAAGGTTCTTTGAAGTTGTTACTTCATTATTCATGTGGGTATAAGGTTTTATGGAGTTATGAATGTCTATGATATTGAAAGAAAATATGTATTTTCAATCTTATTGGTTAATATTTAAATTTCAAATTCAAATTTCAAATCCTTATGAGCTTGATACACAAATTAGTTGAATTCAATTTCGTTATATTAGATGCAAAAGCACATCTAAGAATGATCTCATTATTATTATTATGTCAAAAAGATATCATAAAAACATAAGAAATTAGTTTGTCCATAAAATTGAGCTTCAAGGACATCAATGTAAGAAGTATATGTTATAATGAACCCAGAATCCATTTTATAATGGAGTCTTTTATGTTATAAGAATCCATTCTTTTCTTTAATTGATATAGGTAAGAAGTATACGTTATAATGAACCAAGAATTTATTTTAGAATGGATTCTTTTATGTTATAAGAATAATCCATTCTTTTCTTTAATTGATCTCCCAAATCATTTTCTGAGGTATGTGTCAATTGTAGGGTGAGTATGAAAGGAATTACATATAACGAGATATAGAAAATGCCTTACAATGCAAACATTCATAAATATACGGTTCTTTTATTCATTTTGTCCACCCCTTAATGAATGAAGAATCCTTGAAATATACTACTTATAAATATAAAGGGTTTCTTATCATTTTTTCCACCCCTTACATGATTGATGAAGCCTTGTCATGGTGAAGATTGACTTGACATTTATGAGACACTATTCAACTCTACTGCCACCCAATTATTAATCGATGGATAAAGTTTTTCTCTTCATTTTTCCATTTTTCACTCCTTACATGAAGGATGAAGCCCTATCATGGTGAGGATTGACCTGAAATTTAAGAGACACAACTATTCAGCTCTTAACTATCATCTAATTTTTAATTGTGGATCTTAGTTGTGATCATTAAAACCCCAATCATGTTTAGTGGGAAGCATTTATTTTGATGTTTTAGACATTAAAGTGGTAAGATTGTGTTATGTGTATAATATAACATAAGTAGATACATGTATTTGATATATGGTATATATAAGTTTTTTGAAACAAGATATGCGTGTATGGTTTTAAGGGTAAACTCAAAATTAGTTGAACCATCTATTCAAAATATGTTGTTGAATGAGGTGTGATATCTCAAAGGAATTTTTGGATTATGTATCTAAAATATGTTGTTGAATGAGATACAATATCTAAAAAGGAGCCAAAAGATTAACTAACAAATTGTCATCAAAATTGTTGAGTATTTGAAAAGTTCCCCTAACTGCACCAACAAGCACAAATACACCTATATTGAAGCAAGATATAGGTGTGGATAGCTCAAATGGTCATCTTTCTCTCTCTTACTCCTATACAAAAACATGTCTGGTCAAAAAAATCGAGAATGAGTTGAAGATGCAAAGGATTTGGGTAAGGGACAATGAGTTGGATTATTTTGCATTCATTTCTTTTGTTGGTTACTTTGGGGGTTATGGCTTTCTTGTAATGCTACCATTTTTGAAGGTATGTTGGCTCCAACTTTTCATATCACTACTCAGATTGTTAAGCTTTTAAGGTATATTGGCTCGAACTTTTCATATCACTACTCAGATTATTGAGCTTTTGAGTTATTATACTAGTGTCTATCTAGAAACCAAGATGAGTAGTGAGGGACCAAATTATTCTTTTTTTTCACCTAGAAATATGTCAATATTTGCTATTCCAAAGAATTAAAATATGGCTAGATTACATAATCCACTCAATCAAGCAAGCATGGTATACTTAGCTACCAAATTATTATGTCCCCGACAAGGGGATATATATAAATGTAAAGGTGTATCAATAATGTCAGTACAATGCAATATTTGAAATTTTTTCCATAATTGCTAATATCTGTATTTATAAAATTTTAATATTTAATTTTTTCATTGGCCAAAAGTAGCTGACGTCGTTTTCGCTTCCCAAGACCCGACGTTGGGGTGATCTCAACATTGGGTGTGGTGGTAAGGTTTGCCATAGCTTTATCTCCTACTGCATTAAATTTTAAAGGCAACAGAGATATGCCATGTGGAAGTTTGGATTAAATGCACTGCAATGATTTATGTCAACCGTGTGCAACGTTTATGATTACTTTTCAAATTGGGCCGACCTCCATTAATTCCATCAAACAACTCAATCTGGAGATTGATATTTTAACTTGTTCTCGACTTGGGTTTAATGGTGTTCGGAGGAAAGCCTTTAGAGTTTCTGCAAGTTAATGATATAGGTTGTTTCAAAGCTAGCTAACTATTTACTTGAATCATTTAACAAGAACAATGAGAGACCTTCTCGTTGTTACTGGTTTTGGAAATTGTTTTGTTAATATCTTTGCTTGATAATTTGGGTAAATATTTTTATATATTACTTCTTTTGTTACAGGCAATGATGGAGTTTTCATTCTAGCATTAACTTTTGCACGGAATGGTTGGAGCAAGGGAATGCAGGTAACATTGCTATTGCTAACGTAAACAATAATTTTTTTCCTATATTCTTATTTTTTTTAACAGAAACTATGAAAGATTTAATATTAAACAGGCTGTGCACAACCATACATTACAAAAAAGCTTTCGCTGGGAGTTCATGTTGTTGTGAAAATGAAAAGGCAAAACAGGGCCAAAGAGTTGACCTTAAAAAGCCAAACATAGTTCTTACATAGCTGCTAGAAACAGAGGTAGTATATACCCGAATAAACTGCTGATTAAGAAGTAAACAAAAAAACATAGACTATCAAATTCATTTAAAGTTGCCTGGGTGCCTCAGTGGCTGAACGACCGATTCCTCCTCCATATGTTGGGATGCCCCTGGAGGATTTTCATTTACTTGACTTTCTTGGTTCATTTTCACCAGACTTTGAATGTCCTCCTGAATGCGGTCCACTTTCCCCATTATTTCTTTTAGATTCATCTATGTATCATCAATCGTGGTGTCGTGATTGCTGATCTGATAGGAGGTGTAACCAACCACATCCACCAGGTTCTTAATTTCTTTAGCTGTCTCTTTACTATCCATGATTCCAATAGCCACCATTTCGTAAAGACGCCTTAGATTTTTCTTCAAATCAACAAGACCGGTATTTTCGTTTGCATGGTCCATTCTGTCTTGGCTAGGATTGGGGTTAGCAAGAATAAGACTAGAAAAACTGCTGAGTAAATCCCTATCTGAACCTGTGAGCTCTTGAACCTGCTCACCACAAAATAGACCACCGAAAACAGAGATGAGGGTTGTGAATTCCTGCTGAAGTGTGTCACTATCCTTCTTGTTGCGGCAAGAGAGAGTACTGACTGCTCCTTCCTTCCACCCCGAACACTTGCACCCAAAAATCAAAGTGTTACCTGCAATGAGAGACTGTCCTTCGACGGGAATGTTGAACGCAGAGCCTGTGTTTAAGCGCCACAAAGGACCACTAGCTTGATAAGAGCAAATATAGGTCAAGAACATAGCAAGAGCCAGCCTTTGCTTAACGAAAATCCTGATAAGAGGCAAGGACTCCCAAGGGATCCCCTGAACAATGCCTTCGTCGACACCAGAGATTACAACTAGCAAGGTGTTCTCCGGAGATAATGCAGAGCGATAAGGAAGCGTTACGTTAACAAGGGGAGCATGGGGGTAGGGGAAACTTCTGGAAGAAGCCATGTCGAAAAGGATAAAGAGACCTGGAGTGTGCGAGCTGTGTGAGCAATAACTCTGAGGGGGATGGCTCATTAAGGCGGCAAGGATCGAGGTGAGGCTGATAAAGAGTGGAGACCATGCGTCGACTGGGTGGGAAGCATGGGAACCATACTCGATGACCTTTAATCCAACAATAAATGCGATGAAATGGGTGAGTAAGGAGGGGTGATACCACAAAAACATTAGGGTATAGGTTTAATGCTTATGCCTAGGCCATTGAGACTGTAGTGACCTTGAGGAAAGGACGCCCCTATGTTGGCCAATGCATCTGCTGAGGCATTATTTGCACGAAGAGGAATAATTTTGTCATACAGCCGTCTACACTTTATGGAGCCTGAGGTGTATCCATTGATCATTTTATATATGACTTGTCTTGAGTCACCAAATATCGCTATCCTGGAGTGATCTATGTTAAGCTAGGATTTCTATTCCCTGCAAGAGAGCCATCCACTCGGCCTCATTGTTTGTCCTATGACCTAAGCCCCAAGCAAAGGTTTGTTCAGTTTGTCCTCCAGGATCCAATAGGATCCCCGCACCTGCCACCCCTGAATTTTCTATGTTCTTATTGCCAACAATAACAATATACTTTTATTTTTGTTTGCATATATATATATTCTTTGTATATATATTCTTTGCTAGTTCTAGGCTTATTGATCGATTCCAGCTTGGATACCTACATCGAGGTATGCAACACGAGTCAAAGAACTTGTAGCAAGTATCAAGGGTTTGCAAAGATTGGCCATGGTTGCTTAAACCGCAATAGTTGTAAACATAATTTTTACTTGAGATGGTTTTAAGATCGTCTGACTGCTTTCTTTAAATTCTTGGGTTTAATAGTAGAGGATCAAAGCGATCAAACCAGTGGTCCTGGCAAAATCATTCTTGAGGAATTATGAACTTGTAATCTCATGTAATTTATTTGTCTTGCTTAGAGATACTCTCTTAGGGTTTCAATCTATTCTTTTCAACGGGTAAGACTTATAATGGTGCAATATTCAATAGACAGTATTCCAATATTCAGTATCTATTTGTAACTGAAATTACTTACCTATTTCCCTTTGCAGAACAATGATTTCCATGGCATTAGAAATTTGTTCCCAGATTCTTGCTGATGATTCATCTTTAGCAAAATATTATTAGATTGCTTGTTTGTTTTTGTGAATCTTATTCATTGGTAATTTTACTGGGTTCTTAGCTTGTATAGAAATGGATAAAATTATAGAGTTAAAATCTCGGTGGCTTTGATGAAAACAGAGAAGGAGCAGACCATAAAACATGAAACTATTTCAATTAAAGGAGCTTAAGCTCTGAACTTCTTACATTGCAAAACATCATACAACCATTCATTTATATCAGTTGGAGCGATGTTCGATAGCCTTCATGAGGCTTCTAGAACTTCCAGGTGTTTCTAACTCTTTCCGGCTTTCTGTCTATTACATTACCTACAGGCATAAAGTCTATACCTACCACATTTAATGACCGGAGTTTGCTTGTTGGAATTACCTTCCAACACTCCCTCTTAATTCCAAGAATCATTACACAAACAGTTACATTCAAAAATTTGAAAAACTTGCAAACAAATTACATGCCCATAAACAGGTTGATATGCAAATATTTTTTTTTCTTTAAAAAGTGAACATTTGACTTCTGCATTGCAGCTTCAGCTGGCTACACACTTGCATATGCATACATACTTGGCTACTCTACCCTTGGGATTCCGTAGCTTCCTCTTTCACAGTGGGCAACTAGATATGTATCAATCTTCAACGATTTCTGCACCTTTTGCAAAGGCTGCAAGCAAGTTCCTGCACATTCTTCCATGCTAGACAATGGCTAGCAACAAACAATACAGAGGACAATGATCTATTCTTTCACACTTACACAGTAAAAAATCATTACCAAAATTATTTATCGTAAAAATCATAACCATGAACTTTAAAGCCTCGGTTCCTTTCAATTTACAAGCCAGGGGTTTATCCTCCTATTTCTTGCACATGGAACTTCAGTTCAGGCACGACCAACACCGGCAGGATTCAACAAGTGACACTATTACTCAGGGCTACGACCTTCACCTTTCAGTATTTGTGGGTTTTCCTCTTACACAGAACGGTAAAGTTCTACCTGGTCGATTTCTTCACAGCTGCTGCTCTCCATGTAGTCTATCCTCCTGCTATCCATCGATTGCTCCTCAACACTGTCCACAAACAGAAGCCCATCTCCAGGTTGTTGCTGCTGTTCTCCTTTTCACGGATTCACAAAAATGACAACACCACAGTCTACCCTCACATCCTTTTTAGCGGATCTGCAATCCTTCTTTTGCTTACTGTAGTCTTCAGCAACAACAAGCTTCATGCCTTCACAGATGCTGAGCCTGCAAAACGACTCGAGATTTTTAACTTCTTGATGGAAGCTGAGCCTGCAAACGACTGGAGCTTTAATTTCTTGATGGAAGCCGAGCCTGCAAACGACTCGAGCTCCAAATCCTTGTGTGCTCCTCTGGAACCACATTGACACTGATCTTGCAAAATGACTCGAGCTTCAGAATGAAACCCCTTAATGTGAGGTTACAAACTAGGTTTTCTGAGAACTGGAAAACAAACAGGAATGCGGGAGACACTTGGCTCAACCGCGCTGAATAGAACTACTGCTACGACAGTCTGTAAAGGGGAGAAAGGGTTTAAAGTCTGCAACAACTCAACCTGGGATTTGACTCAAATGCAGATTCAAATTTCAGTGTGCAACTAGAGCATTCGGCTCATGCGGATATATTAAGAGGACTTCCAAAGCTGACAAACCAGCGCTGAAACAAGTCAACATACGTATCTGCGGGTAAGTTCTCCTCCTACCAAGGTCACGACTTAACTCAAAGGGCTTAACCGAGATCACAGAGAACAAAATAGCAACAGGGAGTTTCTCAAATGATGGGCAACAAACACAAAACAGGAAGACTCTTCTTCCAAGAGCGACAGTCTGCTCGCAAATACCTTCTTAAAGGCACAAACATTCGATGCAAATTTTCTCAAGAGGATGGTGGTCCTTCTTAACACATAGGTAGTTATCCCAACTATTTCCTAAACCTCACACAACGCCTTCAGCACACTATACATAGTTACACTAAACAAAATGCATAGCACAATCAAACTCTCTAGCCTCTCCTATTTACAACACATAGAAAACTTCAGCAGGCATTCATAATCCAGGCACTCCGGTGAGGGAGTCATGCCCAGCAATTACCAGGGTCTGATACCATGATGAAAACAGAGAAGGAGCAGACCATAAAACAGGAAACTATTTCAATTAATGGAGCTTAAGCTCTAAACTTCTTACATTGCAAAACATCATACAACCATTTATTTAGGAGTAAGCTACCAATGCAACGATTTTGCCCAGCGACAATCGTCGTGCCGGCCCTCTGGCGACCGGTTCCCCTTTCCTCCCCGTTGCTGGGTACCCATTTTCCCACCATCGCCGTCACCCAATTATACATCCCTCTAGTCGCCGTTATCCCTTTCTCCATCTCCCTCTGTCCATCCGTCCATCGCCGTCACCGTCCCTGCCCATGCAATTAATTTGTTAACCACCCCCATCCCCTTTCTCCTTGGACAATTCAAACAACCATCCCACCTATTCTGGACGCCTTGGTCTGCCTCTTCTAGATGCCTCCTCTCTGCGCTCGCCATGGAATGGAATGAGTTCTAGCTTCAAACTGTGGGGCTGCCAACTGCTGCAGTTTCGATCTCTCATCAGGACGTTTTCATGGAGTTCATTGCGGTCTTCTAATGGCTTCCAAGGCACTTTAAAGAGGAAGTTATCGGCATATATGTATCTGGTATCATCATCTAGATGCTCAAACGCAATTGCCCAGTTGGTTAATCTCTGTGAACAAGTAAAGGAGTCTGTTGAATTTTATTTCAAGGAGTACCTGCATTCTAAGGAAATGGCAATGAATGAAGCACTGGATAGGGCTGCCCCACCTCGTTATCCTAAAAAAATACATGAAGCAGAGTGAGTGACATCAATTCTCACTGGATTTTCACGTGGCAGTCAACTTCAGCTGGGTTTTTCAGGTCTGCTGTAATGAATTTTGTAGTCCAGACTCCAGAATGCTATTTGATGTGGCCACTTATATACAGGTCCTTGTTTCATGCAATGAAATTTAATGTTTTATATTTCAAAATCTATTAATATTCGATGAGATTACATGCCATCATATGAACGAAGGGAGCCAATGCAGGGAGAGCGGATGCCACCTCCACCTATTGAACAGAGAGATTCACTCCAATGAGACCAACAAGGTGCATCATATGGGGGACTAAGAGAAGCAGTTGGACGAGAAGGTAAGCTTCCTAGTATGAGCTGGAAAACATGATTTGTTGACTCTTTATGTACTACTGTATATCATGTGGAACTGTTTAAACTTGTAAAACCCATAATACCTCACACAGGATTGATACTTAAGTAAATAAGATTAGTTTACAACTATGTATACAAGTCCATTGCAATAATTTTGAATTTGGTACTACAATCATTTTCTTGGCAAACTGCAATCTCGGTGTGCCTTGATTCTGGATTTTCCAAAATCAAGTGTGCCCCTTCCATCCAATAAAAGAAGAAAATTGTTTCTGAATTCTGACTTAACTCTTCCATAAGACTTTTCTTTGCTTTAATAAATTTGATTCCCATGCTGGGAGATCCAACCATTTGCTAGAGTTTTCCTAACTTATCTAAACAAGTAACATATCACAAGGCTCATTCTTGAGTAAACATGATTACTTACATCTATACATACAGATGCATAGGAATGATTTATGATCAAGTAATAAATCATTATATTCGCAAACAGTAACCTTGGAGTGCCTTAAATTTGTTTTTTCCTTAAAAAAAACCTTTGTTAAATAACTTACCTTACACCCTGCATCCCACTAAAATTAGGAAGATTGTTTCTAAATTTTGAGTCACCTCTTTTTTATGGGTTCTTTTGTTGTTTGACTAAAATTTGATTCCAATCTTGTTATGCAAGGAGATGACACTTTCCAAATTCCATAGCAAACAACAGGCGTGTGCTGTGTACCAATGCGTTGTCGTGCTCCTCTTTTGGATAACTGATTGCAAGGAGTCCATATTTGATGTTCACTTATTCATCTGTAGTTATATTATGTGACAATTACGTGGAAGGTGTTGATGGTTGATGCAGTTTTTGAGCTTTTTGCAAAATACAAACTAGAGGATTATGTGGAGATCTATTTTTTGTATAGATTCTATATTGAATGGGAATTATGACACTGGTCTAACACTTAAAACCAAGTTATATATTTATTGGACTATAAATACTTCAAATATCCACAGATTTGGATGTTTTAGTTTTTATTATGTAATGTGGCACCTCCATTGTTTATTGAGACCCTTGTTTCTTGATCTTTTTCTTCATGACTGGCTTCCCCTTATCAAAATGCAGCTAGTGTGCTTGACACCATTTGGGTATCTATTCTGCGAAACACGCACAGGACTTGCCCGTGGCCCCAACCACAGTTGTCTGTTCTGGCACATCCACAAGCACAAGAATGTTGTTGATTAGACTTGAATCCCGATGGGGGCAATATTAGTGCCCCACTTTCACTGACCCAACAAGCCACTATTAACACTTATTAGTTTTCATGGGTATTTCATTTCTGTATACTTTTTTATGATTTTTGTTTGCATCAATTATTATTGTGTCTATGTAATTGTCTCGTATCCTTGTTTGTGTTTTTTTTTGCATCAAATCATTGTTGGAGTCCATGTTATATTGTATACACCTTTGTTTGTGATTTTTTCAACATTGATGGTGTCTATCTATTAGTATATGATTTGATGTTATCTTACCTGGGAATCAAACCTTTGGCCTATGAAAGATATCTCCCTAAGAATGCCCCACTTTCACTGACCCAACAAGCCACTATTAACACTTATTAGTTTTCATGGGTATTTCATTTCTGTATACTTTTTTATGATTTTTGTTTGCATCAATTATTATTGTGTCTATGTAATTGTCTCGTATCCTTGTTTGTGTTTTTTTTTGCATCAAATCATTGTTGGAGTCCATGTTATATTGTATACACCTTTGTTTGTGATTTTTTCAACATTGATGGTGTCTATCTATTAGTATATGATTTGATGTTATCTTACCTGGGAATCAAACCTTTGGCCTATGAAAGATATCTCCCTAAGAATGCCCCCATAACTCTCTTTTCATGTGCCTCATCTCTAGTCCAGATTCATGAGGTATCTTCTTTGCAGCCCTGAATGCTTAGAGAAACTTATTTGATGCCTTGGTGGATTCTTAAGCAAGATAGCAAAAGTAATAGAATCCTGGTTGTGATTAGATCTGTGCATTAGGGATTTTACTCTAAACCCTAGATTAAAGAAATCTTAACCTAAATAACCAGCCATTGTTGAAATCATGATAGATTTCTGTGTGTCTAGAGAGGCCTATAATATTGGAGTATAACACTACAATATTTGGAGTATAACACTACAATATACTTATGTAATGAAATCTAACAAAGGCAATAACAATAGCCATTAATTTAATAGATGTCCACAACGCACAGCCTACTAACAAAATAAAAGAGAATTGATGTCAATGTATTCAGTGACTTTACTACAAATAAAAATACTATTTTTTATATCCTCATACCTATTTCTTAGTTGATGAATAGTCAATTTCATAACACATTTGACAATTCAGCTATTTTCTATGGTCTTCTAGCATTTTGATAGAACTCTCGCACTTTGGTAAGCACCTTAGGTCTGCGACAATTTCTGCATTCCTCGCGTGATCTACAATTAACATGCCAAATGTGCCTGGATTTTCAAGTGCATGGTTGAGAGTGCTTTGTGATATACTCTAGAAATATAATCCAAGATGTAGTCCTTACCCATCATATGAATACATGGAACAAATCCTTTCCTCTCTTCAACAGAGATGCATAAAAATGTTTGAACCTGCCATTGTGTTACACCGTGTTGCCTTCCCATTGTCAACAACCTTGTCATTGTTGGCAAGGTACAATATGAAAGAGCTCGAGTTCTTGGGTTTGTTGAGATTAACTCTTGCTGCAAGATTGGGTTCGGAGTTACTCAGATGAAGCTGCACGACACTGTAAAGCCTTATTATTACCTCTCTTCAACAGGCATGTACGAAAATATTTGAATCTTGCATTGTGTTACATCATGTTGCCTTTGTATTTGTCATCAACCTTGTCATTGTTGGCAAGGATGAACGTGATAAAGCTTGAGTTTTGAGCTCCACTGAGACAAAATCTTGGTGGATAATTGGATTGAGAGTTGCTCAGATCAAGCTGTGCAACACTGTAAAACTTGGTGTTTACAAATTCCACTTCCATGACATCGAAATAACTGCAGGCTGAAAACCATCTGAGGTTATGATTGATCATAAGTCGATGAGAGCATGCAATGACCATCGGGGAAGCCATCAACATCCATTTCCTACCGACTCCAAATAAGTTAAGGACAAAGATGAAAATTTTGGCTATTTGATGCAAAGGGAAATTCTGTTTTGTCTGAAAATAGTGCAAGACATATCAAATTGAGTTTTTCCATTTCTTGCCGACTCCAAATAAGTTAAGGACAGAGATGAAAATTTGGGCTATTTGATGCAAAGGGAAATTCTGTTTTTTCTGAAAATAGTGCAAAACATATCAAATTGAGTTTTTAAAAGTAAAATCAATGCAAAATTCAACGGAATTTGAGCACAATTGAGATAAAAAAAAAGTCAATCGAGTTTTTAAAGGTAAAATCAGTGCAAAAATCAACGAAATTTGAGCACAATGGAGATACACACACACAAAAAAGCAATCGATGTCAAAAAAGGAGAAACACCTATGAAGCTAGTTTGTGGCTAGGGTTAGGCCAAGAGTGATCCACCAAAGACGAGTCTCCTGTTTGGATCAAACATGATCAACCATTGTATCAATTGATGGAATATTTCTTCCACAATGTTAAGAAAATTGAGATATTTCTTCCACCTTGTTAGGGCTAGGGTAGAGACCCTTCCGAGCTTATTGTCAATGAGAAGGAGAGATTATTTTAGGTAAGAATTGCAGATATGAAATTTCAGATTTACAGTAAAGATGTGTCAATATGAAATTTCGAATAGGGCTCGAAGTTTTGGAACTGTTCCCAATTTGATATGGTTCATGGATGGTAAGTTTTCTACCCTTTCATCTTTGCATGATTTCATCATATATGGTGTTGTTCTTTCGAGCGTTGTTTTCGTGACATTCTGTTACAATTCTTTGAATACAATATAACACTGCAACTTTTGGTTCTGGCAGTATTTCATGTGACATATGTGGATGGCAAGAAGCTAACAGACGAAGGTGTAATTGGGTGTATTCAGAAGGTATTGATGGTTTCCATTGACCTAGTCCATAAAATTAGGTCTATTTTCACCATCTAACTTTAGTCTCCAACAGCTTTTGACTCTAGATTTTTGTTCTGGTTGTAGTCACTAGGAACGAATGCATGTTTCTTACCTTCTCTGAGGAGATCTGTGGGATTGAAGCCTGCATCAGAGCACACAGTGATTGAGTTAACAGGAACATACAGACCAAGCCTACTTTTGGAAGTATTTGCTATAATTGTAGATCTCAAGTGTAATGTTATAGGGGATGAGGTATGGACCCATAACATGAGAGTTTCCCCTGTGGTGTATGTTACTAATGAGGCCACATGTGCTCCTATTGATGATCTTGAAAGGCTTTCTAGGATCAGAGAGTTGTTGTAAAATGTTTTGAGAGGGAATAATGATATAAGAGGTGCAAAGACAGTTGTTCTATGGGTGTTACACATACTGACAGACGACTTCATCAAATGATGTTTGCTGATCGAGACTATGAAAGGGTTGATAGAGGTCGATTGGGATCTGCATAAGATAAATTCAGACCTTTAGTGACTGTACAGAACTGTTTAGAGAATGATTATTCAGTGGTTAACATTTTGTGCAAAGATAGACCAAAGCTTCTATTTGATACTGTATGCACATTAACCGACATGGACTATGTTGTTTTTCATGGAACAATCAATTATACAGAACCAAAAGCATATCATGTATGTATTAAACATCTATTCTTTTGAACAATTTTCCCAATCTTATCCTCAATTGAAAGGCCTGTGATTTTTACACTAATTTTCTTCTTTTGATTTGGCACATGTCCCCTTCGATTTGAAACAGTTCTGTACACTAATTTCTTTTTCTTTTGAAGGAATACTACATAAGACATACCGATGGATTCCCTGTTAACTCAGCAGCAGAGAGGCAACGCATGATCCAATGTTTAGAGGCAGCGATAGAAATAAGAGTCTATGAGGTATGTACTTTTTTTTGGTTTAAAGTTCTATTTTCCTTTTTCTATTAGCAATTACATAAATGGAAAATTGGTGGTGGTTAAAACAAATGCAGGATTTGTTGAAATCTTGGCTACCTATCTTTTGTCTCTGCAGCATTGATCATATTTACAATTCTCTAGGACTCTTTTTGCTTAAGGAAAGAAATATCAGTTTTCTAATTTTTTATTTTCAACCTGGTCATTGCAGGGATTGAGACTTGACCTATGCACTAGCAACAGGCCTGTCCTTCTATCAGACGTGACCTGTATATTTCGTGAGAATGGCTTGTCGGTTACTAGAGAAGAAGTCACCACCTGTGAAGAAAAGGCAATCAATGCATTTTATGTTACTGATACAACAGGAAATATTGTTGATTCCAAAACAGTTGAAGCAGTTCGTCGAGAAATCGGCCAAGTAGTATTGCAAGATAAAGATGATTCTGCTTGTATCAAATCTCGTCCACGAGAGACTACTGTGAGGTTTCTGTTTAGTAACCTTTTCAGATCCAAATCTCTATACAATCTTGGGTTGATAATGTCGTCTTGAATGTTGTGAATATGTCTCTGCATATCAGAAGAAAAAGTGTCTCTAGTTCTAACCAAGAACTTCTGATCATGTGTCACTACCATGATTCAAAACATATATTCAGCAGGCACTGCCTCCTCGCCCCAACATATTTGGATCTTGATTCTTCCTACATGAATGTTAACCATTATAATTTTCTTAACAATTCTATTGGCATGAGGGTTAAGAATGAGCATACTGTTCAAATAGTTCTCTGATGTATATTAGACTAGCTTGCAAGATGACACCTCAATACAAAGTTGGAAAGTAATACGATGTTGAAAAGGGAAATTGGTCATGGCTTGACCCTGTAACCATCTGTAAATGATGAAAAATCACTGTGCACTTGAATAGGAGTGCATATCTTGTATATAAAATTCTCTTCATTCTTCACCGAAATACAAAATGTTTGCATAGTGATTGTAACAAATGTTTCTTCTTGGCAAATGTAAGCATATTTTCTTGGTTTGGAGAGAATTCTAATTTAGAATATTTTGTGGTTTCAAGAGTGATTGGATTTTATGATTTGTTTGAAGCTGTGATTGGTGTTGTGTTGAGGCAGTTTGTATTTTACAGTTATTTTGGAATCCTTTCTAAGAAATTGATTTTACAACTCTTCCTCTAAACTTTTGTTTCTATTTTCGAATTTGGCTTGGCAATGGTTGCTTTGCTTATAGATAATGCTGCATATGATTGTCAAGCTAGTCTAAGCATAACGTGTTCTAGAAATCCCTCTGATTTTAGCAGATTTGTTGTGATGGCATGATTTGGTTTCAACGTGCCTTTCTCATTCTCACTTGCACCTTTATGTGAAGCATGGTGTTATAAAGCATTGCACTTGTAACTGTTATAGGTACTATTTTTGTTTTCCAAGATCTACAACCTCTGCTTGGATCTTTTAGGTGCGCAAACTGTTTTCAAAGAAGCCACCTCCCAAACGTTGAATGTGATGATAAGCCAACACCTTGTCCAATTGGAGATTTGATATTTGTATCAACAACTGTCCTCTTCACATAGCTCAAATTTTCTTTAATTTGAACCTGATCCTGGCTAATTTGGTTATACCATTCAGTATTTCAGTGTCCTTATTTTGCATATGGGTGTCTCCAGCCTCATTGCTCTTAACCCTGCGTTCCCACCTGTGAATGGGATTTCCTGAAAATTGACTTTGCACAAACTCAACAAGAGCATCAATTTTCCCAACGCTTTAAGCACAAGATTATTTCACTTGATATTCTCTGCAAACAAATCCCTCTTGGTCCATTCTACAGTTACTGCAGCCTGTACGATTATCCAAATCCAACAAGTATGGATGGATCCATAGTATCAAATAAAGATGAACCATATGGATGGAGCTAGAACCCTTTAAGAATTGGGGAAAAGAACAATATTAACACCAAGATTGCATCATTTGTAATTCTAAGAAAAGACTAATAATCCCAACATTGCTTCTGACTTAGGAGACCTAAGAAAGTAGTCTGAATGGATATGACCTTATTTAGATATTTGGATATTAACAGATTTTTAAAACATTAAAATATAAAATTCTCAACTTAGAATAGATAACAGAAACATAAATAACCATTTGATTATGGCATTTCTTAATTTTTCCAACTGCATATTCATAATGCTACTATACCCTTTTGTATAATGCAGACGTTCCTATTACCAGGTCCCGGTGTTGTTTTAGGGTATTCCTAGCCACTGGATTATTGCATAGTGAATAACTAGTGATAAAGGGAAGAGATCAGTCGAGTCTCCGTGCTGGTGGCAATTAACTTCAGAGGGCATTTGTCCAGGGTCTATGAATATTCATAAAGGTAGTCATGAAGGCATCTTTGAAGTCCACCCAGGCACAATCTAGAAAAATAAGGGATAGCATTTAGGTTCCAATTCCATAGAGGGACCTCTTGCGGGATCATTATGACATGTCTTACAAAATAGCACCATGTTGAAGATCAAGGGCTATAGGCTTTCATTGAAGCTTCTAGGTTTCATGGTCCATGAACGAGGTTTCAAACCACCATATAAGTGAAACAAGAAAGAGATCAATGAACCAAAGAGATCAACTAGATACGAAGAAGAAGTTGACAAAATAGAAACTCAAGCATTTCAATTATGCCATCAAATAGATGTCTTCGCAAAGTTCCAGCTAGAACTCTGCCCTGGCATGCATGCCTCGGCTGTAACTTTTCCTTGGCTGGAACTCAGCCCCTGCTGGAAGTCTGCTCTGATTGGAACTCTGCCCTGCTGGAACTCTGCCCTGACAAGAACCTTGCCCCTGGCAAAGTTCCAACTAGGATAGAGTTCCAGCTAAGGCAAAGTTCCAACTGGGGTAGAGTTCCAGCCAGGGCAGAGTTCCAGCCGGGGTAGAGTTCCGACCGGGGCAGAGTTCCAACCAAGGCAGATTTCCAGTCGAGGCAGAGTTCTCTTCGGGGTGAAGTTCCAGTCGAGGCAGAGTTTTGACAGGGTGGTATGCATGACGTAAGCAACATCTTCTCTTTGCTTTAGATCTTATTGGTAAGGGGGATTTCCCGAGGCATCCAAGCACTAATGACAAGAGGTATGAAACATATGGCACATGCAAGTATGCAACATATGACACATTACGAGAGGTATGCAAATAGCAAGGAGCATAAGATTGGAACTATTGCCTAATTAACCTAGATGAAGAAGAAGAACAAGATACTTGACTTTCAAGTTCACCCTCTATCTAAGGTCACGACCTGCCTAGAAAGGTGACGCTCAACTGCATGTGACAACATTAGGCCATACGATTTTGTTGGACATTTCAGACAAAAGTTCATGCATTATCGAATGTATTGAGCTAGCGAATATTTAGATATTTGGATTCTCAAGGAGGTAGAGTTCCAGCCAGGGGAAAGGTTCCAGTTGGGGCAGAGTTCCTATCGGAGCAGAGTTCTAGTGGGGCAAAGTTCCAACTGGGGAAGAGTTCCAACCGGGGCATAGTTCCAGCTAGGGCAGAGTTCCAACCAGGGCAAAGTTCCACTCTGGGAAGAGTTCCAATTGGGGCATAGTTCCAGCCAGGGAAAAGTTACAGCCAGAGCATAGTTCCAGCCGGGGTAGAGTTCTAGTCGAGAGCAGAGTTCCAGGCGAGGGCAGAGTTCCAGCTGGGGCATGCATGCCGGGCAGAGTTCCATCCAGGGAAAAGTCACAACTCCCTCTAGCAAACGTAACACCACCATTGGCCTATCATCTAGGGTTTGACGAAGACAACCCTTTCCATATGTAAGAAGATGATCTCAAGAGCCCAACACTCTTTCCATACTTTTAATCCCTTTGCATTCAAAATATTTGAAGGAATGTAAGCACATGGTTATATTCTAGACATCATAAGCTTCAATAGCCGCATTAAAGGGATTTGTAGGAATGACAAAATCGAGGCTGAGGTCATGCTTTTCATCCAAATGATGAGGAAACAATAAGCTCCTAATATTCTTATGTATAATACCCTAGTAGATGGGTTCTACAAGACAAATAAATTCAGTTGAGACAGAGTTTCAGCCAGGGCGGAGTTCCAGCCAAGGAAGAGTTCCAACAGGGGCAGAGTTCCAGCCGGGGCAAAGTTTCACCCGGGGCAGAGTTCCAGCCAGGGCAAAGTTTCACCCGGGGCAGAGTTCCAACCGAGGCAAAGTCATAGCTCCCTCTAGAAAACTTAACACCAGCATTGACCTATCATTTAGGGTTTGACACAGTTATAACTCGGCTAGGATAGGGAACCACAGTCATGCTACAATAGTCACAATTTAACAAAGAAAGGGACACTGTAGCCACAATACAATAGAGAAGGGACACATTGTCCCTCACAGGAACCCTGCCCCGATTGGAACTCTGCCCCAGTTGGAACTCTGCTCCAATTGGAACTCTTCCCTGGTTGGAACCTTGCCCTGATTGGAACTCTACCTCGGTTGGAACTTTGCCCCAGTTGGAACTTTGCCCTGGCTGGAACTTTGTCCCGCTGGAACTCTACCCTGGCTGGAACTTTTCCCTGGCTGGAACTCTGTTCTGCTGGAACTTTGCCCTGGCTAGAACTTTGCTCCGCTGGAACTCTGCTCCGACTGGAACTCTAGCCTTGGCTGGAAACTATATGGTTATCTGAAGTAAAAGATGGTTATGATATCATGACCAATCCATGGTAACTATATGCCTCCAAAACAGATATAGAGAAAAAAATAGTGTCTCCTTATCTTGCCTGGATGTTGTGTTACTTTTATCTCCCAACTAGGCCTCTATTTTGTATGTGGGAATAATGAGTATGGTGAACAAAAGGAAGGGGAAATGCTGCTAGGTGGAGCCCACAAGGGAGTATAATTTGCACAACACATTACTAAGATATTTAAACACCCATGCATATAAATATCAAAGCCTTCATTGCCACAATGCATGTGGAATGCATCCCCATGCCAAGATTAAGGTAATTAGGCACAAAAGAAGGCCATAATTGATTTATAATAGTGGGTTGATTTTCTAGTTGGTGGAGCAAAATTATTCTCAGTAAAAGTAAGGGAGAAGGGTGACTACCTCTTCTAGTGGTCATGGAGGATCCACCATTAATGCAAGTAGGGGTATCAAGGAGGCTCAAGGCTTCCTGTAAGAGCCAAATGGAGTAAGTATTGCTGACTTGCTTTCCTAAAGCATGAGGCATAGACAAGAACAATTCAAGGGATCAATGTTGCAATATTTTATAGTTTTGGAAGCCATCAAAAGGATCAAGAAGTTATAGATGATACAGACAATAAGCCACATTAGAGTTTGGATAGCTAGAAGAGCCAACCCTCCCTTGACATCATAGGGTATGGGATAGTACTATGATTATTGATTGCATTGCATTAGGTCCTTCAACTCACAAACTCATTCCTTCGGACAATGCAATGTAGCCTTCGCTAGTAACCAATTTGCTCAAGTCATTTTCTTTTGGAATTCCAACCCTTTGAATGGTTGTAGTAGTCACTTTTAGGGTTTAGGTGGTTCAGTGGTCTTATTTTCCCTCCATTTCTAGCTTCAATCAATGTTTGTGAATGCTATATGTATAAAATTGATTGGATTTGGGTTATTGGGTGGGGTTTTTTGGGGTTGTGTTGATATAAAGATTCAAAGAATCATGGAGAAAAAAAGATGGATACTGTAACAAAGGACATGGATGAGTTCATGCTTTCTAAATCCTTACTTAGCGAGATCCTTTTGATGAATTTTGTACCATAAGAAAGGTCTATATTTTCAGTTCGAGGCATTTACAAGTTCATAAGGCCTTGGTTGGCCTAGATTTATTTGCATTCTCATTGTCATACCAAGTTTAATAGAAACTTTCAATTGAATTTGTCTTCAATATTCAATAAAGTAGTTATCATGTATAGTGTAGGTTGAGATCAGAATCGAACTCAATTTGTTCTTGAGATCTCAACCATGTTGTGCTTGGATACCTCGGGAAATCCCCCTTACCAATAAGATCTAAAGCGAAGAGAAGATGTTGCTTACGTCATGCATACCACCCTGTCGGAACTCCGCCCCGATTGGAACTTCGCCCCAAAGAGAACTCTGCCCCGACTAGAACTCTGCCCGGCTGGAACTCTGCCCCGACTGGAACTCTGCCTAGGTTGGAACTCTGCCTCAGTTGGAACTCTGCCTCGGTTGGAACTCTGCCCCAGCTTGAACTCTGCCCCGGCTGGAACTCTGCCCTAGATGGAACTCTTCCTCGGCTGGAACTCTGACCCGGTTGGAATGTTGCGAGGGGCAAGGTTTTGGTCGGGGAAAGGTTCCAGCAGGGAAGAATTCCAATCAGAGTAGAGTTCCAGCCAGGGCATAGTTCCAGCCAGAGCAGAGTTCTAGCCGAGGGAAGAGTTCCAGCTGGAACTTTGCGAAGACATCTGTTTGATGTCATAATGGAAATGCTTGAGTTTCTATTTTGTCAATTTCTTCTTGGTATCTGGTTGATCTTTTTGGTTCATTGATCTCTTTCTTGTTTCACTTATATGGTGGTTTGAAACCTCGTTCATGGCCCATGAAACCTAGAAGCTTCAATGAAAGCCTATAGCCCTTGATCTTCAACATGGTGCTATTTTGTAAGACATATCATAATGATCCCGCAAGAGGTCCCTCCGTGGAATTGGAACTTGAATGCTGTCCCTTATTTTTCTAGATTATGCTTGGGTGGACTTCGAAGATGCCTTCATGACTGTCTTTATGAATATTCATAGACCCTGGAGAAATGCCCTCCGAAGTTAATTGCCACCAGCACAGAGACTCGACTAATCTCTGCCCTTTATCGCTAGTTATTCACTATGCAATAATCCAGTGGCTAGGAATACCCTGAAAAAACACTGGGATATGGTAATAGGAACGTTTTCATTACACAAAAGGGTATAGTAGCATTATGAATATGTAGTTGGAAAAATTAAGAAATGCCATAATCAAATGGTTATTTATGTTTTTGTTATCTATTCTAACCTAAGAATTTTATATTTTAATGTTTTAAAAATCTGTTAATATCCAAATATCTAAATAAGGTCATATCCACTCAAAATACTTTCTTAGGTCTCCTGAGTCAGAAACAACGTTGGGATTATTAGTCTTTTCTTAGAATTACAAATGATGTAATCTTGGTGTTAATATTGTTCCTTTCCCCAATTCTTAAAGGGTTCTAGCTCAATGGAAGAGCACCTGCTTTACAAGCAGGAGGTTGAAGGTTTGATTCCTTTGTGCCCTAACGATATTGCAGTAATGATATTTAAAAAAATATATTTTATTACAATTTATTATGGCTACGAGGGGGGTTCTAAACTGACTTCTACGTTGGTAATGTTGAATGGGTAAAGTTCCAGCCGAGGAAGAGTTCCAACCGGGGCACAGTTCCAACCAGGGCATAGTTCCAGCTGGGGTAGAGTTCTAGTTGGAGCAGGGTTCCAGCGGGGCAAAGTTCTTGCCAGGGTAGAGTTACAAACATGATTAGGGGCATCTTTTCCACAATTGTGTCCTCTGAACAATTTGATTTTTTAGAAGGATGCCATATTCATGATGCAATAGGGATTACTCAGGAAGCTTTTCACAAATTCAAGATGAAGCACTTGTCTGCATTCATTATTAAATTGACTTCTCCAAAGCATATGACTGGGTCAATTGGACCTACCTTAGACTTGCTATGCTACAGGTTGGTTTTGATCTATATATTGTAGATTGGATCCTCTCTTGCATTTAGTCAATGTCTTTTGCAGTCTTGCTTAATGGTGCAACTTCAAATTTTTTTAGGTATGGGAGAGGCTTGAGGCAAGGGTGTCCCCTAGATCCACTTCTCTTTTTCTTGATAATGGAAGGACTAAGTAGAGCAATTCACCATGCTAGATGAAATGGGACTCTTAAGGGGATCAAAATAGGTGGAAATGTTGTTGTTTCTCATATGTTGTTGTTGGTAGGGAAATGTTGTTGTTTCAACTGACTCTTGAGAAGACCTACATCTTTACTGTTGAGAAGACCTACATCTTTACAAATTTATATAGCCCTTCCCTTTGAAGTAAATGAACCTGACTTAGGTTTCATTGTATTTTTAATTAGTGCTCGATTTTTGCAATTCTCACATTCCATTCACAGGATACTGAATCCAAACATTTATATCAGATTGAAACCAATCTGATATTAGTGTTTTGCAGTTCATGGATTGCATTAATAGTATTGCTCTTTTATTCAATATATTGAACATCGAAGATTCTTGCATTTAATTAATATTGAATCCAAACTGCTACGTTTTGCAGTTCTTGGATTTCATTAACAGTATAGCTCTTTTATTGAATATCTTGAACACCTAAGCAAGAGCAAAAATTCATATTTTCTAGTCCTGTTCAATTAATAAAATGCAAATGGCCCAATTTAAAAAAGAAATTGACATCAATAAATGAATAAATTTTATCCCAATGCAGCAGCCCTGAAACATGGCTTGATTTTTCGTTCAAATACTCTGCTAAAAAAGTGAGCTATTGAGAATTTTTGCTCAGTATAGTAGCCTTGAAAAATGGCTTGATTTTTTATTCAAATACTCTGCTATCAAATACTCCGCTAAAAGGGTGGGCTATAGAGATAAATATGTCCCCTTCTCTATTCAGGCACACTGCTGTTGGACTTTATTTTGTTGTAGGTGTTCTAAATTCTGTGATAAATAAACTGTTAAATATTGCTGGAATTTTTACTGTTATTACTGAACTTTTTCTGCTAATGCTGAGTTTACTGCTGTTAGCATCCCTATTAGGGTCAACTTTTATATATAAGTTATCAAGTTCCATTTGTTCTGCACTTACTCTCTTCCTGTTTTTTCTTTTCAAATAAAATTGTAAGTAAGGTTCATAACACGACCCCTAATACTAAGAGTTTCAATTACAGGTAGAATCAACTCATCATACTACATCTTAATAATCGGAGTATACTGAAGGTTTTGTATAATCCATAGTTCCATCCACTGGCCAAACAGACATTGATGTACACTGCCACTATGTTATAGGGCATAAAGCAAGGAACTATGAGAACGAAGTATGATTTTGTCCCACAAAGAGTGGACAATTGATATCCTTAATGTGTCATTGGGTAAGGACATTTGATATCCATACTTTGCTTCTGCAAAAAAATTTCAGAATCATGATCAGTAAAGTGACCATTAAAATAGGTTTGGAGCTATTCCCACCTAATAATCGTTGTAGACCTAAATTGTTGAAAATTATATTATATTTCTTTTCAATTACAACATTGCATAACATATCACACATGCTTTCATTTATCGCACATGTTTAACATTTCCAACTTTTTTAATTAGCAAAATAACGTTACCAACTTTTAAGGGATTCTATCTTTAACATATTTCAATTATAAAAATGGGGTGACATATGACTGAAGGTAGGAGAATCTCTAAAGCAAGATCATGACAGGGAAAGAAAAAGAAAAGGACGCCAACATGAAATCACAACTTGGAGAAGGCATCTAAATTGTCGTTACATTGTGGCCATACTCATAGGAGGATGTTTTGCCAAGTCAAAGTCACCATAATATGTGCAGTTTGTTATTTTTCTTCCTGATAAAGTCAAGGGAAGATTTGTAAACGCTAGGTGTTTATTGATAGTTTCAAATTGGAATAACCACTAATAAGGTCAATGTTGGCTGGTCATTTCCCTCCAGTTGTTTGGCAAAAAAAAGAGTCAATATTAAATAGAAAATGATAACAAATCAGGTAATGGAAAATGAAATCATTGGTCTGGTAAAAAATGTTCCATAGCTTAAAAGAAAAAATGGAAAATGAAACTATAATATTGTCCCGAAACAACACATTTTACCCAAATAGATCTTCTGCATGAAATGCAGGACATCCCATGCAAACTTACAAGGATGGTTCAAATTGACATGATCGAATTGTTTCAATTTGGCATGCCTTGATATTCTAGTGCTAAGTTTGTCAGTCAATCATTCTTGCAACTCTATACATTGAAGGAGCACTTATAATATATCTAAAATAAAAGGATACATCTAAATCACAATAAAAGTTTAAAACCCCATTTATTAACAGTTCGTCACTTTAAGCCATGATGAGAGCATATAGGTTCCTAACAAGCATTAAGACTTGATGAGAACCTAGGTGTCTAATAAGCATTAATCCATGATGAGAACATGGGTTTCTAACAAGCATTATGTTATGTTTGAACATTGAGCTTCACCAGCTTAAAATTCTAAAATTAGCCACCCCACATGTAGAGCAACCAGTGCTGAATTAAGAGTTGTTCATGCAAAAGATATATCTCAAGTAAAATGCTCATGGGTTAGATAATTGGTATGAAAAGTTGCAAAAAGAAAGTCACAAGTTCAAATCCTGGTGGGTATTTACTTACTATCTCTCAATAAAGTCACAAGTTCAAATCCCGGTGGGCATTTACTTACTATCTCTCTCTCTCTATATATTAAAATGATACGTCTAATTACAAAAGAAACTCCCATTCATCGACAGTACGATTTTTAAACCATGGTGTAACAAAATAGGTGCCTAAGTTATGTTTGAACATTGATCTTCACCAGCTTAAAAATCTAAAATTAGCTATCCCACAAGCAGTTCAACCAGCCCTGAATTAAGAGTTGTTCATGCAAATAATAAACAACATGAAACCTTTGAAAGAGAGTAATTATTTCAAACAAAAGTGTAGCCATTTCGATTCTGTTTTGTACATGTATTTTGGAATATATATATACCTTCCTCAATCTATACAACCTAAATGCAGACAATCAAGATCTCACATCTCATTCTCGAATTATAATACATAAAAATATAGGTATGCTCGCTATTTTATTATATTGTCCACTCATAAGAATAAGCATTTTTACTCTGTAAAATGAAGAGATCTCCACGAGACACCCATTGAAATTTACCATAACACTGTGTAGTATAAAACCCATAAAAATACAATTCAGTTTATCAATATATCTCATGAATTGAATCTTGGGAGTAACCGACCGCCAAAGGTTTGGTTTAAAACTCCGTCAAACAGCCCTTCAAAAGGTAAAATAATCATTAGGTTTTCGAAGCTATGCTTTTGATTTCCAATGGTACAGTGATGATGTTTGCAGAATATTTCAACACACTAATGGGGATTGAAATGAGGTGGCACCAGACAAGCGAGTACATGAAGCCCATCGTATTATAGATTCTGAAACCTTTAGATCCAGCTGCTCAAGCTCCCCCAAGCCTATTGTACGATTCTCTTTGTGTGCAATTAGGTACCTTGGACTAGAAGTTTCTTCCTTTTGTGTCTGGCCTCCACCCTCTTCAACTGACATTACATACTGATATACAGTCTGTATACTGTTAGAGACCGCCGCTGCAAAGAGATGTCCAAAACTGGACCCTGCAGGTAAAGATAAAAACTACTCCATTAGATCACAAACCTAAAATTAAAATAAAAACCAGAAATAATATGAAGGAATCAATATGCATCACAAAAAACAATGTTACCTCTTTGAGAAAGCTGATGCTGGATTTTATTGTTGGAGAAAGATACAGAGTGTTTTGAGATAAATGCACCATCAACATTTGCAAAGGAAAATCTCAGAGTGTTTTGGATTGCTGATGAATATTCTAATCGATTTTCTTTGGGATAACTATGAAAAGCAAAACTTCCCAACACTTGACATCCCTCGTCACCCACCAAGAATCTAGATAAAGATGGTTTGCCTGAGAAAGATGACATAATATCTATTTTGGTGTTGCATGCTGAGCTGAATGAATGTATTGTCTTTGGTTCCCTTAGCCTCAAAGATTGACAGATGATGCCCTGTTTACCTTTAATCCCATTTGTGCTCTGCACCGATCACTCTACTTGACCAGTGATCTAAGGATGCTCTACAATATCAAACTAATAATAAGTCCAATTTAAAAGGAATCTCTGAAATCTGACATCTCATTCAACTAGATGGGGCTAGAGAAATTTTAACAAATACCCAAGGATTTCATGTAATATCCAATTTACCTAACAATTCCACAGAGGTAAGCCTCTTCCTTGGATCCATGCATAGCATTCTGGAGATCAAATCCTTGGCAGAAGAAGATATACCACTCCAAGAATCCTTTGGAAATTGTAGCTTGGCTTCTTTGACCGCATAAAAAATCTTCGATTTCTTCTGACCCCAAAAGGGTGGAATCCCACTGAGAAGAATATAAAGAATTACACCAGCACTCCAGACATCTGCTGCTTGATTGTATCCTTTAGACAAAACCTCTGGAGCTATATAGAAGGGGCTTCCTACAGTTCCGTTGAGTTTCTGCCCTATTCCAAACGGAGAAGATTTAGGGATGAGTTTCTGCCCTATTCAAACTCAAACAAATGAAATGCTGTAGAACAAGAAGACTATATTCATACGGCACACTTGGCATAGAACATGACTCCATTAGAAAATAAATTACATACAAACCTACCAAAATCTAAAATATTTGAACCAAATGTTACAACAAGAATTCTGCTACCATAAGCCTGATTTCAAATATGAGATTGAATGGCTCAATACATACCTGGTGTGAAGTAGGTTGCCAATCCAAAGTCAGCAAGCTTGATCGGTGAAGAAGGAGACTTTGTTGCAAGATATCCTTACATACAAAACACATAACTGGATAAAAATTTACGATTCATTATCATTCTAGGTTGGGACCTGCTTCTTCTTCATCACTTAGAGAAAATACTCTGCCTACATATTCCTTCAATGCAGTGTCATTCACCTCGCAGAACATATTTTCCCATCCATGGGGTTTAATGGCCTTGTTCTTGGGACCCAGGATTCCTGGACTCCCTTCAATCAACAACGTAGGCAGACACCCTCCTTCAAAAATTGGCCTTGAACTCACTCCACACCTGGTACTTGTAGTGATTGATCATTGCCTTGGAGGCCTTCACATATAGGGTTCTGTATCCCTTCTTCAACTGAAAGCAGTGTATTATGTTGAGCAACGAAGGAGAAGCAGCTTCCAATAGAAGTATGGATTTATAGTGCTTCTCTTGCCTTTCCCTACAAGTGTACCCTTCAGTAACCCCTTTTTGAGGGTGCTCATGGAGGCCCGAGGGCCCAAAGTTTCTGCATCTCAAAGAGATTTGTCCTGTCATCGCAGCCACTGGTTTACATACTGTACTTAGATTTGTAACTAATTGCCTCAGAACTGCTTTTGGATATGTAATATTCATTAATGGGTACTCAATATTCTATTTCATCCATGAAGGAGAGAATACAAACTCATCCACGTCTGTGTACATCATCCATTGGAACTTGTCTTTAGCCATGAGAGCACAGTGTGAGGATCCAGATTCCTGTGTTTTGGCCCATGGCCATGGATTCCTGCTTATATTGTATTTTTCTGACAATAGCCCTTCGATAGTTTCTTCTAGATTGTCTTCACTATTATTATCATACAGAAAGAAGTGTTGGACACCAAGATGAGAACTGTAGATAACCCATTCTCTTAAGTATTTTACAACCTTAAAAGCCATGGTGCAGGCACACAGTTTCAGTATCTGTGTATCATCTTGACTACTTGTGTTTGAATGATAAGTTGGTGGGATTATTTTATAATAAGCGATAGAAGGGATGGATTTCCCATGGATTCGAAGATTGATTTTGGAGTCAATGAGGTGATAACGAATTGGTTCATCTGGATGTTTGCATCTAAAGACTTCTTGTGCAGAGAGTGTGACTAGAGTTTCAATGGTATTATTGAATATGCAGCGTAGATATTTGGCTTCAATGTTGAGTCCCTGTCTATTGTTAATCCCTTTGGCAAATAAAACAATATCCCTATCTGTGGCAAATATCTCATATACCATATAATCCCATTTAATAGGGATACAGTAATCAATATAACCCAATTTTGGTAAGACTGAGCTATAATTAGAGGTACCCACTAAGGAAATTGATGTTGCAGACTAGTGTGTGTCTAGTGGGGGAGCCTGGCATATGACTGCAGCTCGTGGTTGGATGGAATATCCAAATTTTAAGTACTCAATTTCATTCACTGGTGTATGGATTTCTTGCGAGAACAAACAACTGAGGGATGATATATGGGAGATGAGTTTGGAATTTGCAGAAGGTAGGTGGACTAAGAAGAGGATTTCTTCTGGAAGAAGAACTATATCTTGGATGAAAGAAGTCCCCTGGATTCGATTCACGGTTGGGTTTAGCATTAGGGAATAGACGCTCTGTGTAATTCTCATCTTTGCTTTATAATCTTTGGGGTCTTTCTTCATTAAACTTTCTTGCAGGTTTCTATATAAAATTAGAGGAATACTAGTTAACCTTGTCTCATCAGTCTTAACCTTGTAGAATGTAATTGCAAAACCAAGAACAAAGTAGCCATTCAATTGCTGTTCATCTTTAAATCAAGATACCCAAAAATTATGTGCATACATCAAGGATTTAGAGAACTTGATTTCTGATTTCTTGCTAATAAAATGAGCTAATAAATGATTTCTTGCTAGCTCCCAAGAATTAACCAGGATTTTCAGTGATATGAATTTAATAATCATTCATCAATATCAATATTCAAGAACTGCTCTACATAAGAAGTTAATGATTTACCTCCGCAGATCACATGTAGGGCTGTTGCAGCTGCAATGGTTCAAACCAAGAAAACAAAAATCCTAAGAAGATGCAACCGAGAAGAAGTTCTACTGCTAAATATGACAGAAACAGATCCATATAGTTTATACTGTGTAAAATCGTTGTTTATTAATGTCTCCTTTGTACTTCTGGCTTTCTTGGAGATTTTTTCTGGATCTTTGTCAGGATGTCAGGCCTTCCTTTGAGGTCTGTGGATCCATCCTTAGCTAAGTCATCGTTTTTGGGTGTGGTGAGGAGGGGGAATTCACAGGTGGATGAGTGGTCTTTCATGGTGGCTCTGTTGCGAGATTTAAGCATAGAATGGAAATTGTTTATGGTTGACATCCATTGAAGCCAGAAAGAAGTTGCGTGAGGAAGCATACGATAGGTCATGTACCCTATAGGATCAATGGTGACTGGTATCATATCTGCGTGCTAATTGTTGCAGAGGTGTATTAAGCATGCAGGGCTTGGGCAATGGTCTCCCACAGAGCCTAGGATATCCTCAGAACAAAGAAGCAATGAACATTGGCGGGAGTGTTGTTTGAATTGGGAAGTGTCAACGATAATATCACAGGTAGGTGGTGAGGGGACATGAAGGAAGGGGAGATGATGATGAATGGCAGGACGTTAATGGTGATGACGAACCGTGACGGAGGAACGGTGTTGGTCTAACGGGTTTTGGTGATCGATGGAGAGGAAGGCAGGTCCGGTGGTCGGAGTGCCGCCCGACGATTTCCACCGGGCAAAATCGTCGTGTCGGTAGCTTACTCCATTTATTTATATCAGTTGGAGCAATGTTCGATAGCCTTCATGAGGCTTCTAGAACTTCTAGACTATTCTAGGTGTTTCTAGCTCTTTCCGGCTTTATGTCTATTCCATTACCTACAAAAATAAAGTCTATACCTACCACATTTAATGACTGGAGTTTGCTTATTGGAATTACCTTCCAACAGGCTTAACCAATCAATTTTGAATTGGTCTAGTTCTAAATGCCATAATGTTTTGTCTCGTCCTTCACACGGGCCTTGGCTTATCTCTGCAATGAACGAAGGCGGTTTAGTTTCTCTCTTGTGCACTTAAGTGCCTAGAAAGTATACATGGGTTCAATGGATTGGTATTCTTGGAGTCTTTAATCTGATGCCATAATATAGTTGGCATTGATTCAAGTGACACTCGTTTCTTTTGTAACCACCAATTGTACTTCTGACTATTGAATGAGTTGTTGTAAGATGTAATTTCCCCGCAGTTCAGAGGAGAAAGATCAAAAGCTCTCACTTTTTCCACCTCTCCACATTTAATTTTCACCTTGTTTTCAACAAACGTAGGGAGGGGACTTATCATGTGTGGTGAAGGCTCATGACCTCAATTTGTCTTTTGATAGAATTATGCTTCCAAGGTTTTTAGCTAAATTTTCGGGTATCATTGAGAATCATTGTTTTACTTCATTTGCAGATAGTGCAGTCGATGTTTCATGCCCAACATTTATGATTCTTCAAAAAGAGGTAAGATCGATTGAGTGAGCTCTGGTTTAAATTATTATACTCACCATTTATTGATGGAGTAGTCTAGCAGGTTTACGATTTCGCTCGGTGTTATACTACTCCATCTACCCACGCCATTAACCATCCTGTCCTCCAGAGTCGGGCACATTCATCCAGCTGAGGGTCCCACATGCACCTTGTTCTGAAAGCGATCGATCCATTCCTGCACACGTCGTCTTGTCGCCGCCCCCGACGTCTCGAGCAATTACTCACCACCCCACGCGTTGGTGACTACTCAATCCTCTCGACTCTGCATCCATCTCCTCCAACAATACTCTGCAACCTTTCCAGCTGTGAGCTCGGCTTCGAACCAGACAACTACTGCTGTAGTGAGTCCCCATTTTCGCCAGGTTCCTGCACAGCTTCATTAAAAATTCGAACCAAACAACTACTGCTGCAGTGAGTCCCCATTTTCGCCAGGTTCCCGCACAGCTTCATTAAAAACAGGTCTATTATTTGATGGTTTCTGAATATAACCAGTGAAAAGTCTTTTAAGCATTTTCATATTCGGTCAGCATGAAAACAAACACAATAGATTCAAAGAGCATTTTACGATGTAGTTGTTTGGTTTCAAAACTAAGATGCTTTGTGATCCTCATAATCTTAACACCATCATTGGACAATAATGAAGAACCCCACCCACTATGATCCTCATACTCTTAGCACAATATTTGGAGATCTCTTTGAAGAGAACTCACTGCCTTAGCAGCTGATAGCCCTTTGATAAGAAGTCACCAGCTTCGGAGTGGCTTCAAAAGCAGTGAAAGCACATTTGTCAATCGAAGCAAGAATAATCAACCAAGGCTTTAGATATACTCTGTTATCCACTCATTCCCAAGTAGCCTTCAACATTTGAAAACTTTCTTCTCTGATTGAGATATTCGATTCCTAGAATCCAATTCACATGAGGTGACATGGCTTTTAATCACAAGTCATAACTACATTCGAGGTGAAAGTAGAATCCAAAACACAAGGAGACGACTGTTGTTATTGTCTGATTAGGGAGCCTCCTGACATCCACAGGCACCACCATACCATGCACGATGTCCATAGACTTCAAAAATCACAGTTTCACTGTTGAAATAGCCAATCTTCCGATGGCCACAATTTCAGTGCTCAAGTGTTCAAGGTGCCTTAAAGTCCATAAGTGTAAGTTGCCTAAACGTCCAATTTGTCCTTGAGATCAAAATACTAGGTGCTTAAATATCAAAACTACATTTAGCCATGAATTCAAGTTGTTCCCATTACATAGATTAACCATATTTTTCACATATCACTGCATTATGTCATATTTGTCATAGGTGAATAGAAGGGAAGCACAACTTATTTGTAGGAAGGATATTCATCAGAAGTACTATACCAATCTTGAGGTTTATTTGAAGAGCAGGTAATGGTTATTGGAGGAACCCAACCTAAGTATGTAGTTGATATGTGATCAGGAAACCATCTCTTTACCAGGAAACGAGACAATTGTAATTCTAGAGGCTGATTGTGTGGAAAAGTTTAAGAAACGATATGGCTCCTTAGATTCCCTTAAAAAAATTCTGGTGCTCAGGCGTGGGGAGACAGTGTTCACTGTTTGAGAAGCAGAGGATGTCTATTTCCAAGAAAAGGGTCATAAATGATAAAATTCCAATGCTTTCCGATTTCATACTGATTCATCAATCCATTGCATCCCCTGTGATACATGTAATAGATTAATATCATCTTCACATTTTATAAGCAATTCGTATGAATGTTGTTCATCATCCTCTATGTGGCTACTTTTAGAAGTCATACCTATATTTCTATCTTCATTTACAACAACCTTCATTATCTATTTTTCATTTTCCTTTTGACTATATCTCAGAGTCATTTCCTCCATGTTCATTGCAACAATAGGTCCTCGCAAATGTATATCAACAATTGCACTTATCAATTATGTACAATCTTCACTTTAATTTCCCATATGAGATTATTCTACCTCATCTTTTCTTGTAACATATAAATGTTGGTTGTGGCCTTCTTGTAACATATAAATGTTGGTTGTGATCCTCCTATTGCTTGAAATCTAGCACTAGGCATGTGGATGCATTCATTGAATATATAATGGTGTTATCGAACACTTGTCATCTTGAGTCATCGATCAAATTCACTTCTTTCTTTTTTTCTTATGCTTTTTATACTACATTACATTGCAAGTAAATGTCTAAATGCATCGTATAGCTTTTGTGAATTTACTCAAGTATGAAAGGATGTGTTGCTTGCATGTCTCCACCTAGTACAAATTGCTAATGTGTTTTCATATTGTTCTATAGGAAACCATACAAAATGGGCAAGCGAGGAAAATGGGAGGCTATCATGGATCTTGAGGTGCAAGACCCCAAAAACATGGTCATCTTTTCAAGTAGAGACCTAGTTTGGTCTGAAATACATCGAGAAAACAGGAGCATTGATCGCATTGCTTTAATCCCTTCAAGTAGAGTTCCTGATTTTATCAAAGGGGAGGGAGAAAACCCCGATGCTCCATGTACTTTTGTACGAAAACAAGGAACCAACCAAGAAAAA
This sequence comes from Pseudotsuga menziesii, assembly GCA_001517045.1. Taxonomy (NCBI): domain Eukaryota; kingdom Viridiplantae; phylum Streptophyta; class Pinopsida; order Pinales; family Pinaceae; genus Pseudotsuga; species Pseudotsuga menziesii. Next base: position 66,043 of record LPNX010975993.1, on the reverse strand, counting down.
GGGGTAGTGCTGCCTTACAATATGAATTGTAAGTATTATCGAAAGTGCAATGTATACATATTAGCATTGAGACCACATTTATCATTCATTGTGTTTACTAACACTCTAAAATTTCCTATGTAGTTATCATTGTTCATATGGCCCTAAGGACAAACAAGGAGAGCAGTTGACTAAACGAAGGACTCTATTTGCAAAGAAGAGAGGTTGCCAATGCCATTTCATTGTGAAGGTTATGGTCTAGAGTCCTCACATAGCAATACTGACATACAATGTGTATGAGCATGAAGACGAGCAAGGATGGACTTGTCATGGCCAACTTGACACTTCAGGTAATGCTAGGACATTGCATAAGCCTAAGCTTTCGAGGGACATTGTTTCATATGTGGAGAGTTATTACTTTTTTGGAGTGCCTCCCGATTCAATTTATAAAGTGCATGTCAAGAGACATGTTGACATGGATGTGGTAAACCAAGATAGGGATTTTTTCCTATCTAGGAAAGATATTGTAAACATATACAGTCGGTTGACGAAAGGAAACTATCAACTCCACCAAAAGGATGAAATGAGTGTCAACCTTTGGCACCAAAAGCGACAAGAGGATTTCTTCTTCTACCAAAAGCCCAACAATGCAAATGTCCCTTTTATAATGGGAATCCAAACAAACTAGATGTTGGAGACTATGGTTAAGCTATCTCATAATAGCATGATAGCCATGGACTCAACATTTAGTACAAATAAATACGGGGTAAGTCGGATGTCAATGAGGGATGTAATATGATTATTTTAGATGTAGCCATTCAATATAGTACATGGACTGAATTTGACATTACATATTCATTTGAATATGGTAGTATCAGCTATACACACTGGTGGTTTTTGATGCCCAACAAAGCGGGGTTCCAGTTGCATGGGTTGTGGCATCCAGAAATGCATCAACAGATATTTCTCTATGGTTGGAGCAACTCATGGTTAGGTGTTACAAAATCCGTCCTGATTGGAAAGTTAATGCATTCATGGTTGATGATGCATTGGCTGAGATCGCTGCTTTGAGGTAACTTATCTTTTGTTATGCAACAATATGTCTTGCATTTATTTTAATAGTGTCACACTTAAATACTCTAAATGTGGCAGGAGGATCATAGGTTGTGACGTGATCTTGTGTGTTTGGCATGTGTGGAGGGCATGGAAGAAAAATGTGCACCGGTTGGTCAAAAATCTAGAAAAGGAAAATGAGATCTTCAAAGACTTAGGTTTCATCATGAAATACACTTCAAATGATGATGTTGATGCAGCAATCCATGAATTTTTTAGCAAATTTGCAGATGAGAAGACGTTCCTAGACTATTTTCACAATAATTGGGTTGCTGGTGACAAGATTCGTAAGTGGACAAACTGTTGTTGATGCCTCTATTTTTTCTTTCATAAATATGATATACTTTTACTAACTTCGTTTTTACATGTAGGGATGTGGGTGAAAGGTTGTCTAGAGTTCCCTCATGCAAATCAGGAGACCAACAATGCAGTTGAGTCATATCATTGTTATTTGAAGACAAACTTCCTATCCGATCGAAGGAATAAATGTGCGCGTAGGATGGACTGGTTGTTGTACATGCTCCTAACGAGTGTTGAACCTTGCTATCGGTACAAGGAAATTTTAAAAGAATAAGGATACCTAAATAACTACAGGAGAGAAAAACAAGTTGAATCATCAATGGAAAGAGATAGAAGAATCTCAGATAGTGAATGTTGTCCTCATGAGAGCACACCACATGCTTATTGGGTGAGGATCCAAACAAAACGTGATAAGGAATACCTTGTCAACCGGTATACCACAAATTTTACAGTGTATGAATTCCCATGGTCTATTCGTGGGAATATCTGCAAGCACACCATAAAAGTCAACTGGTTATTTTTCCATTCAAGTGAATCATACCCGTTACTTCATCAAGATACATTGGCTAACACATTCAACGACCCACCTGAAATAAGTGTAGAGCCTCAAAACCTCAATGTAGATACTGACACCACTGTTATGGTCACTAGTAGTCTTGATGCATATTTTGATGATCTTAATTTCGTTAGATCGGAGTTGTTTAGCTACTTGCAGTTGATTCAAAATAGCCCCCCTACTACTTTGAGCAAGACCAAGCAATTGACTAAAATGGTTAAAAAAATGTTGGATGAGCCCAACAATTTAAACATCATGGATTTTGACTTCACAGTTGGGTAGATGCTCTTGATTCGTCTTTGAAGAGAAAGAAGAGTTTCCTTAGCCCTACAAAGAACAAAAGAAGGAAAAAAAAAATAATGGTTTGGAAATTGATTTGAATATCCATGCATCTGAATATGAACTGTTTCAGTTTCAATACCTCAAAGAGCGGTGGCGTCCTCGAGCAAAGAATGCATTGCATATGGAATCAGGTTAGATTCATAGATTAGAATGAGTTATGGGTTATAGATTAGTGTATTTGGTCATTGTCGTTCTTTAAGAGGTGGTGTGTTGTTATTGGCAGAGGTGCAACAATCCACAACAGTTGCGTCAAGCCAAAGCCAAAGGGAGATGCAACACCATCAAGCTTTTTCTGACATGCTAGGTGCATTTAATTATACTTTTCATACATCATGATAGAAATGCATTTGAATTGTTTTATGTTTCATATGTATGTGGTGTTCATGTTTCTAGAGGTACAACAATCCACAATCATGGCATCAATTCGAAGCCATGGGGAGTTCCAACATGACCACATAATGGAGAATTTTATATCTGGCGATCTACAAGGTTTGGACAATGCTACATTAATAACACTTTGTCAATTACATTTTCCTCATACATTAACACTCTTTAACCTGTATTTGGTTGATGTGTGTAGAGGTGCAACACTCCACAACTGTGGCACCAGTCCAAGGCCATAGGGATATGCAAGGGAAACCAACATTTCTTGCTATACCAGGTATACTTGATGGGGCTATCCAAATTTATATTAAATGTCCTAAACTCACTCTTAAAGGCATAACTAAATGAGTATCTTCTTTATGTAACTTCCAGTCTTCAATTGATATCCAATGAGTCTATGAGTTATCAAATTTTATGTTTCAACTTGGATATTATGGATGTTCATTGTTCATTGAATCATTGAATTTAGAATTATGAATCAATGGCTTAGTTCTAAATTCTAACTCAGTTTATTTTTTAATGTGTATTGTGTTGATGTGTGTAGAGAAGCAACAGTGCACGACTGTTGTGTCAATCCAAGGCCATAGGGAGATGCAAGGGCATCTAACTTCAACTGCTTTTCCAAGTACGTTTGATGGGACTTTCATATTTTGTAGTTAAAGTTTGAATGTCTATGTTTTTCTACATGTGAATGCATTTTATAATGACTATTTCATTTTTAAATTACATATTATAGAAATTTTCCAAGTGTTCATCCTCCTCCGGAACATGACCAATTGGTCGGCAAGTCTCCAGTTGGTGACGCGCAAGGTTTGGAAAATGCTATGATATCATCTCTTTGACATTTACTCTTTTCTAGGCATCGTCATTATTTAACATGTGTATTACATGAAAAAATGGTTGATAGTGAAAATTGATTACTATATTTAATTTGTAGGATGTTGCCGTAGTCATCTTCCTCCTATCGAACATGCTTGGTTGATGCCCAACTATCCATTTGGTGATTTCCAAGGTTTGACAAATGCTATGTTATAAACACTTTCATGGAGATTTTGATAAATTTGCTTTGTGTTTTGATTTATTGATGTGTTGGATGTTGTATTATTCTTTTTGTTAGGTAACTATGGAGCAAGGGGAGGAGCATCATCTAAATTCTAACTCAGTTTATTCTTTACTATGTATTGTGTTGATGTATGCAGAGAAGCAACCATGCATGGCCTTTGTGTCAATCCAAGGTCATAGGGAGATGCAAGGGAATCTAACTTCACCTGCTTTACCAAGTATGTTTGATGGGACTTTCATATTTTGTAGTTAAAGGTTGAATGCCTATGTTTTTCTACATGCTAATGCATTTTATAATGACTATTTCATTTTTTTAATTACAGATTATAGAAATTTTCCAAGTGATCGTCCTCCTTCGAAACATGACCAATTGGCTGGAAAGTCTCCAGTTGGTCACCCACAAGGTTTGGAAAATGCTATGATATTAGCCTCTCTATAATGTGAGAGATGGAGTTTGAAGGGCAATCATGTCTTTGACATCGTAGTTGGCCATGATTTGTTGTTTTTTTATACTAGTTGTATCTCATTTGTATCACAGGAAGACCACAATTAAGAAAATAAAGGAATATTGACATTGAAAATATCCTTCATGTTTATTCCAGTCCTCTAGATAGTTCCAAACGAACAACTGAGATTATTTGGGACTCTCGGAAATTGGAAATGATTCCCGAACATGACTTTAGAGAGATCGAGCTTTATTTTTTCCATGTTTGTAGAAATCCCAAGCCTTGCCTCAAACATTAAGTAGGTTGGTGCTTGATTGGCATATGTGAAAACCTTTAAGGAATTACTTGTAACGTTGAAGCATATATAGCTGGTAATATTGACAATCCTAAGCTAAGGTATATATATTTTATAGGCAAATGTCTGCATAAGAAATATTTCACTGAATATTTAGAGAGAATTTGAGGGGGCGTGCTGTAGAAGAAATATTCTGCTGCTGTAGTTGTATATCTCAAATGATAAGTCAATATGAATCCTCATTTCAGAGAATTAAATTGCTGATGGTTACATACTCCGGGGGTTATTAAATCACGAGAGAAAAGAAAGGTTTGGTGAGGAATACGAGCAAGGGGAGGAGCATGATCTAAATTCTAACTCAGTTTATTCTCTAATGTGTATTGTATTGATGTGTACAGAGAATCAACCATGCATGGCTGTTGTGTCAATTCAAGGTTATCGGGAGATGCAAGGGAATCTAACTTCACCCGCTTTACCAAGTATGTTTGATGGGACTTTCGTATTTTGTAGTTAAAGTTTGAATGCCAATGTTTTTCTACATGTGAATGCATTTTATAATGACTATTTCATTTTTTTTAATTACATATTTTAGAAATTTTCCAAGTGATCGCCCTCCTTTGAAACTTGACCAATTAGCTGGAGCATCATCTTCTGGCATCAGAAACCCATCATGGAAGGGATTCAACTTTACTAATGACCAATGAGCTATGAACTTTGTTTATGAAGGAAGATCCCATTAATATTGAGAAGGGCTTGATCCTTGGGAGGATGACCTATGTAGTTATGTATGGCATCATGGATTCTCGTATAAATTAAATTAAATTGCTTATTAAATGTGATTGCCTTTACAATTTTATTAATTAAAGAATTGTATTTGTGAGTGTGAATTAAATTTTCTCATATATTAAAATGGCATCTTATCCATTTATAGTGGACACTTTCTTGTCGACTCTTTCCAACCAGGCTGGGACTCTGTTCATTGTCCATGTGCAATATCCATCTAATGTTATGTATTGTTTTTTTAAAAATAAACTCTTGAAAACCCAGAAACTTTTCAAACTGAAAACATGGCACAAGAGGATTCTTCAAGATGTCTTAGAAACTGCAACAAGGCCCTATACATACTACATGTCATGCATTTTAAAATTTTCTGATGTATTTTTGCATTTTCTTTTCATTTTAAAAATGCCTTGAAGATCTTTACATGTCACGCGATGTATTAGAAGTCTGCCCCCTTTTGGGCACTCACTTTTTTTCAGTCTCAAGGCACTGGGATCTAGGAGCTTGCTTAGCTTCCAAACAATTTCATTGGGCAGAGAATTACTGGCCCTGTGCAGCAGTATAGTTACAACACTCAACAATATTTTTCCCTGTGGTCTATGCATGAGATGTTTTCTGGCACTGGCTTTTCTCCATGGATTTTCATGACTACCTTCTTGGGCATCCGGCACTGCAGTATCTTTTGTGCATTGCTTACTACAAGTCCTTTCCATGTGGCCATATTGCTTCTGTTACACAGAAATTGCCTTCAATGTCTTTCTCCATTCCAGAATGTGTATCTGGAAGACCTACCCACTCTATTTGTGGGTTTTGGATTCATCCATTAAAGTTTTATGACCACCAACATCACCTCCCTTATGTGTATGTCCACTCTCAATCTCTCACAACTTTATGTTTGTGGATGGAAAGTTAAATTTCTACACAATCCTTTACACAATAGTTTATAAGGTTCCAACCCAATCCTTTACAAACCCCATGAGGTATCAAGACATTAGCCTGCTGTGGCCCCTTGGAAAAGATATAACACCCTTCTAAAGGGCTTTGGAAAAGATGATACACCCATCTAAAGGGTCTTGAGAGAAATCTACCACCTCCTCCATCCCCAAATTCAAAACCCTAGCACAATGCCTCACTGGGGTTTTTGGGGGATCAAATCAATTCATTTGAATGTGGATGCTTTATTTTATATTTAGTATTGGTATCCCTAAAATCATTGTATCTCTTAGGCTTGAAGGCTTTATCATTTTGTCCATCACAACCTTTTGTAAGAATATTTTCATGTGATCATTTTCATTTTACCCCATTTTCATTTGATTGCAAGCAAGTTATTTTCAGCTTTATATGCTTATTAGTGTTGGGCACAAAAGCATAAGATGTATCTTGGAAATAGTAGTCCTACAAAGCTGCTAAGTCGTCTCCTGCAGGCTGCAGCCTTGTGGCAAAGCTTGGAATTTTCTTTAAAGTCCTGTGAATTTGTATATGGAGTTTCTATTGTAATTGTTTCAACCGGATTTTGAGTTAATGTAGACTCTAGAATGTCATGGGTCTTCTTCTATTATTTTATGTTAATTTGCTAAAATAACAGGTTTTATCATGTTAGTTTGCTAAACTAACTGGCTACTGGGAGTAGTCCCTGTTTTTTTAACTCTCTTCTGTTTTTTCTGTTTCAGGTTAATGCATGTGATTGTATGAAGCATATGCTTTTTTGGGGGAAGGGGGAGTACTATTAAGGACTGTGTATACCAAACTAGGGCTTTATTCATATGACATGAAGGTTTATTAAGATCTAAGTGTTAAAAAACACATAATCAATGTAATTTTTTCTTCAAACTGTCAATAGGAACAACGTTTTTTCTCCAAGGAAAAATCCCTTTAAAGCTTCCACCTGCAACCTCATGACAAAGCCTGGAATTTTCATTAAATTCTTATGTATTTATATGGTGTTGTTTTGATAAAATGATTGGATTTTCCCTTTTGAAGCCGTCATTTTATTATTCTATCCTCTGCAACTGTAAATACTGTAATAGTTGACTGATATTTTAGTCTTGGGTTTGCATACAAATTGGCATTTATGAAATGCCCTGTTCTCTCTGTGGCTGGAGTTCTAAACATTCACGCTATCAGGTGGTCTTATCTAAGAAACAAGCCTTCAGTTTCACAACAAATGATCACACATTAATGATATCATGGGGTGTAATCTCAGAAACAAGTCTTAAGTTCCACAGCAATTGATCATAAAAATGTTAATGAGAAAGGAAAGAAAGGTAGTTCTTCTCTTTGTTTTGTGGCATATTCTTGTCACTAAGAACCATAACAGTGTTTTTAGTTGCACTGTGAAGCTATGAGGCAAAATCAAGTGCACTATTTTTGAACAATCTGACCATGAAAATTTTAAAAGTTGTCACCAAGTGAGAGGGGGCATTTCTTCAATTATATTTAAGGAAACCTAATTTGACTAATGGATTGGCACTGATGAAATGGAGGGATGGCATGGAGTATACTCTAGGGACTACAATAGTATAGTTTAACATCAATAGTATGATGGAGTAGATCATTGAACTATCTTAATTAGTTGCCTAATTTTTAGGATTTGAGAATGCTTTTAGGTATCATTTGAGATGTCAAACGTTGGAAACCTATGACCACCACCCACAATAGGATGTTATTTGCAGTTTTAATCCAAAGGGGCTTCATGCCACTTGGTCCAACTTAATGACAATGATGATTGTGATTTGAGAATGATTTTAGGGATCATTTGAGATCTCAAACGTTGGAAACCTATGACCATCACCCACAAGTAGGATGTTATTTGTAGTTTTAATCCAAAGGGGCTTTGGGCCACTTGGTCCAACTTAATGACAATGATGGTTGTGTTATTTGTCGGCCACCTTTGGGTGGGCATGTTAATCACTTTTATGAGATTTGAACTATGGTGGGGATTAAGACATATATTGCTTTCATTGCTCCAACTAACCTGTAGTCACTAGTCCACAGTTTTTGACAAGTGAAATTATCATTGAAGGTCTTGCAACCCAATCCTTTACAACCACCATGAGGTCTCAAGACATTAGCCTCCTATGGCCCCTTGGAAAAGATATGACACCCTTCTAAAGGGTTTTGGAAAAGATGATACACCCATCTAAAGAGTCTTGAGAGAAATCTACCACCTCCTCCATCCCCAAATTCAAAACCCTAGCACAATGCCTCACCTCTCAAATCCATAATGAAATACTTGTATGGAGTCACTCCCTCAAATAGGGAATAACTAAAGTGGTAAGTGCGCTGGATTGCAGATTTTAAGCCCATAGTCATATTTAAAAAAAGTAAAGTGAAATTTTAAACAAAATATCTTCTAGGTAGCATGATTCCAGCCTAGGATCCAGCCTATATGATCTAAGCCATCTCAGGCTGAACACACACCTTCACAAGTGAAAAGGATAAACATGAAACTTTTTTCTTGAATGAAAACAATTATAGCTTAATTATGTCATAAAAACCCATGTCTGAGTTTCATTACAGTTAAATATAATAATTTTGGTGTGCTGCTTTAATCTGTTTTAGAAAAGGTTACATATCTCTTTAGCATCAACAATATCTCTTGGCTTACAATTTAAAAATGCATTAGCAACTCATTCTGTGATGAGGCCTTTCATGTTACAAAAATAGAAGAGAGAAAGCTATTACTAATCTCATGGTGCAAAAAAATTGACGATTTATGAGTGAACAAATGGCTATCACATAAATAACACTTCAAAACATGGAATGCCAGTTAAAAAAACCAACTGAAAAATTCTAGACGGTATTCGATATAAAATTTCATTCTACATCATTACCATCTTCAAAACCCTCTCAAGATTGATTACAATCTTGATTTGCATTGAGGCCAAGGAATTTGTTGACTGCCAAATCCCAAAGTACAAATGAAAGCAGAGTTTCGATGTTCAAATGGAAAATGCAAATGAAAGCAGAGTTTCAATGTTCAAATGGAAAATGCTGCATGTGCTCCTGGGGAATACATGCATTAAGAAGCACATGGGAATACATCCATTAAGAATTAACAAGCTTCAACAATGAAACAAGGACAATCAAATTATGAGAATCTCAAGCTTCAACAATGAAACAAGGACAATCAAATTAGGGGAATCTCAATATTCAAGGACAATCAAATTATGAGAATCTCAATATTCAAATGGAAGAAAGAAAACCCGACTTTAAAGCATAATCCCAATATTTAAAGGGGTGACATTTAACAAAGCCTGCAAAGTTAGATGATGTTAAGCCTTCCTGTCAATAATCAGATACAAATCAACCTAACAATCATGCTGACAACTAAATCCAATATTCACCTCTTCAACATAGTTCCATAAGTAACCCAAGCTAGAAACTATTAAATAAAGCAGCTTGGCATAAGTAACCCAGGCTATAGGGAGTTGGTTGGTATAAATACATGAGCTTACCTTGGTTTTCTCACTTTAGTTTAGCGTTCCCAAATTTAGCTAAAGGCAACATAAAGCACATGAACTAGAGTTGTTTTCGTGGTTAGGTGTTATGTAACTTTTTGTTATGGTGTTAATAAACAATGTGTGATTCAGTGCTGTAGATTTGTGCTTACTGTCATAATTTTTAGTTTGATGTTTGTAGATCTAGAATTTATGTCACTCTACAATTTCAGTGGGAAAGTGAGAATTTGATCTATCACAGTAGAAGACATCATCATTTTTTCCAGTTTACCACTAGCACATCTATAAAGACAAATCTAGATAAACTGAGTTAGAATTTAGAATTTATAGTTATGTTTCAATAACAAAATACCTCAAATTGCAAAAGACCATTGTCACTCATGTGAAATCAGATTTATAACAAGATCTCTCCATCATTACATTTTCCCATTAAAAGAGCAAAAAAGATATCGTCGTCCAAAAAACAAAATTTTGTATGATCCAATGTCATTACAACATGAGGCACATATTGGCTTCTTCTTTAATGAAATAGCCACACCAGGACAGACACTAAAAAAATTATAACAAACAAACATATACATATTCCAGAGCTGTAACAATGTCTGGCAGCAGATTTTGATGGAATAGACTTTGACACCACTTTATCTTTCACACTCTCCCCTAAAGTAGACATCGTCTCGGACAATAGACCACTCAACATCCTTTTAATATCTGAGTGGTGATTTATCGTAAATGATTGAAATTGAACAACAATGTTTTTTGCCTCTTTATAGAGGGTTTTAAATTGACTTTTCGAACTTCATACTCCCCTTTCATATGATTACACACAAGTTCTGAGTTGGTGAAGACCAAAATGTCATTTGCACCATAGTTTTGGGCTGCTTTTAGCCCTTCAATAAGTGCAATATAGTATGCTTCATTGTTTGTTGTCCTAGTAGATATATCCCACTTTCTTTGAAAAACCTCATTAGAAGCATTGTTGACTATGACATAAGCCATGGTTGCTCGTCTTGGATTGGTGTAACATGACACATCAATGCACAATGTCCATTTATTCACCATCGTGTATGTTCTCCTTTTGAATAACCTGAAAAGACAAAAACAAACACACACAATTTTTGATGGGATGGTAATTAAACAATTAAATCAAATTCCTTAAAAATGTCACAAGAAAGCATAATGTAGACAAAGTATCTCAAAGTAGGATTGATTTCTCTTTCATTTTAGAACATTCTGCAACATCTACCATAAAGCAGTCTAATACAACCAGAAAAATGAATTATATGCTTAATTGGACTTGGTATGTCGAAAGGCATCTTGACACTTTAGAAGAAAAGGTATATGAGGCATCTACGATGAATATAGATCTTTTACAGTATTCACATTAGGAACCCAGGAGATTCAATAAAATTTGAATACAATTAAACCCTTTGAATAAAAACATAGTAAATTGAAATTCCAAGAAAAGAAAGGGGCAAAAAAGAACTAGTCTGTGTATCAACAACAACTTGGCAACTTAACAATATTCCTATAACTATCTATTACAATTCAAGCTCAATCTACTAATGGGAAGATTCCATGTTTATAGGAATTCGATAACCCTCTAAAAAGATGTTTCTAAGTAACTTCTGGAAACAAACTAAAAACCACAATTGAAAGGATGCTGAGCTAGAATCATGTTTCGAACCTTTCCATGTGACAAACGCAACTCATAAAATCCATACAAATTATTATGCGTGCTAAACATTGTCTAATCAAACCTGCTGCTACAGGACGTTATGTTGCTACTATATGTGTTACTGCAAGATACGCTAATGCAAGATCAAAATTATAACTGCAAGAACAATTATGTGTCTTCCAAACATAACTTCATCATTCTATACAAATTAAAACATCTTTAAATTGTTTCAAAAGAGATAAAATAAGGCCAAATATGAGCATTATTGATACCTGTGAGGCTTGAGACTTTGACGGTTGTTTAGGTGACATGAATGGGATAAAAACACTGGAAACAAGAGAAGTAAGAAGGTTAATAGTCTAATAAACCAAGTCTTTCAAGGTGGAAAAAATGGTAAAAATGGGCTCTACAATACTTCGAATATCTAGGCCTAAAGATGATCAATGAGCATGGAGAGGAGTTCTCAGTCTTTGAATGGAACCCTATATTCTTAAGACATGCTTATAATTTCAGCCACTCAGAATTCGTACAAATAGTAATGAGAGTGGCTTATAGGACAATACATGGAATTGATCTTGTTAGAATTTCCAAGGAGGGTAAGGAATTATTGCACTTCAGTCCAAATACAAGAGTAGGATATTGGTTCCTCTTTGAAGAACACACGGTGCTAAGGATCTATGAATTTGAAGGTGAACCGTATAAATTTCATACCTTTATCACAATGAGATTTGTTTGAATGGAATATGTCAGAAAAATACCTATGTCTGATGAAATTCACTTCAAAAGTTTTAGGCAGCATAAAACATTTCATTTACTGATAGAGGTTGGACCTTTCTAGGTAAAGTCTTTGAATTCCCTACAATATATAAAAGCCTTCCTGTAACAACTAAATTTGGGAAAATCATAGGATAAACCTTATGATCCACATAAGGTCATCTCAAAGAAAAGGTTGGAAAACAAGAACTCAACATATGGCCATTCAGCCAAAATAGAATGAAAGAGAATAACCAATAACGATATCTAAGAGGAAGTAGAAGATGTTTAGAGGATCTCAGTTGGGAAAACTAAAGCAGAGAAACTATTAGGTCCAAATAATTAACTACAAACATGGACATTGATCAAGATGAACAACAAGCTGGTTGCGTTGACAGAAACCAAGTGCTTTGAAACCCCTAGGGTTACATTGACAGAAACCAAGTGCTGTGTAATGTAGCTTCAACAGATACATTGAGGAAAATTTGAAAAATAATAGTAGCACAATATTTCTTAACCTTGCACTTTGGTATTATAAAATGGACAACAAAGTCTAATTGCATTGATCAAGAAAGAGCACTATTAAGCAAATCCATCCATGGAAGCAAGGTGCCCCTACAAATTGGGGGTGGATGAGCTGTGTCATGGAGTGAAACTTACCCAAACAAGCAGAAAATAAACTCAAAAATTGTAGCAGCACGATAATTTTGTTGATCTTGCAATTGGACAGTATAAAATGGAGAAAAAAATTTAATTGCGGAAGGCACTCGCCACAATCAAGACTATTATCATGCATAACTCCGTAGCCATGATTCCCACATTCAGCTTCACCAACACTGTCCACAAAATCTTTAGGGAAATGCACCATTATCAACACCAAAATTTTCCCAAACTAGTCCAGGGACCTTTAAACCCTAAAAACCCAACCTTGCATCTGCTTACCATATTCTGGCCCAAGCAAACTAAGAAGAAGTGACTACCAGGCTGCCAGTAAACAAGTTTTGGCCCGGGGAGTGCTCTAAGCTGTCAGACCTGGAGGCTATCCCTCGCAACCCCTCAAAATAAATCCTGGGAGTATCAATTACAGAATGGACACAATCACTATAAACGTTTAGATCTACATTTCTTGAGCATATTTTGAACCCAAGATTCCCGAATCCATGAAACAAAATACATTGTAAACAGGAGGAGGTGAGTGTGAAGATCCATTGTAAACAAGAGGAGCTGAGTGTGAAATCATGTAGTAAGGATACTGTGAACCAGGTCTGGGAGGCGGTGAGTAGGGGTAAACGTAGGTGTCGACAGGCGGAGGGCACTCTGCATTCTGAGCAACGACTGGTGCAGGGGGTGAAGGCGGAGGAGGGGACGCAGGCACTGCAGGGGTATATGGATTCTTGCAAGTAGCACAACTCAAGCATATCACTCATGGCAGAGGAGGGGAGGAGTAAACCCTAAACCCTACAGTGAAAAGCTTAGCAAATTGGATTTATAGAAAAACTAACATCAGGAGGCTCTCTGATCAGACAATAACAACAGTCATCTCCTTGTGTTTTGGATTCTACTTTCACCTCGAATGTAGTTATGACTTGTGATTAAAAGCCATGTCACCTCGTGCGAATTGGATTCTGGGAATCGAATATCTCAATCAGAGAAGAAAGTTTTCAAATGGTGAAGGCTACTTGCCAATGAGTGGATAACAGAGTATATCTAAAGCCTTGGTTGATTCTTCTTGCTTCGATTGACAAATGTGCTTTCACTGCTTTTGAAGCCACTCCGAAGCTGGTGACTTCTTATCAAAGGGATGTCAGCTGCTAAGGCAGTGAATTCTCTTCAAAGAGCTCTCCAAATATTGTGTTAAGAGTATGAGGATCATAGTGGGTGGGGTTCTTCATTATTGTCCAAAGATGGTGTTAAGATTATGAGGATCATAGAGCATCTTAGTTTTGAAACCAAACAGCTACACCGTAAAATGCTCTTCGAATCTATTGTGTTTGTTTTCATGCTGACCGAATCTGAAAATGCTGAAAAGACTTTTCACTGGTTATATTCAGAAACCATCAAATAACATACATGTTTTCTAAGTTGCCCGGAAACGTGGGTACGGGGACGGGGACGCCACTTTTTGAAACAGGGTACTTGGGTACGTCGGGGGTAATGTAGACATATATATATATATATATATATATATATATATGTATGCATGTATGTATGTATGTATGTATTTGTATGTGTGTGCATGTTAAAATTTATAAAAATAAAACATTTCACACTCACATCATACATGCATATTTGATATTTCTAAATTAAATGATTCATATGAACATTCGCATTGAAAACTTGAAGTATAAAATAATAAATTTGATAAATCATATGACATAGACTCATAGTAGATATCAAGTGGAAGACTGAAGTTATATTAATATAATTAACAACACAAAATATTATGTCCATGACACCATCAGTTCAAACTTCATTGCCATACTACATCCAAAATTTGCCTAAAGACATTTTTAGACATGAAAAAGAAAGTTCAAAACAATAAACATTGAACATGAACAAGATAGTTGATTTGGCTTCCTCTAGCCATGTCATCAGCAGCCTTAGGATCAATGTCAATAGCATCACTAAGGTCCTCTGTCACGTTGTCACTGGAGTAGTGAGCACAGTGCACTAGCAGTGAGAAATGCAGTGTTGCGCTGGTTTAGGAAAGGGGCAAGGGCCCACATAACATGTGTTTTAGTGTTTTATTATTTATTTTTTAAAATTTTGAACTTCAAACTTTGCAAATTGACTCATCCTGAACAATGAAATTAGATAAATTGTCCAACGGCTGTACCGGCTGTGTACCCAAACTCGTGGTACGACATACCAAAATCCACGTGAGTACCCTATTTTCATACATGAAGTACTTGGTACGTGAGATTAGATTTGGGTACGGCTGGGGACGTACCATTGAAGTACCCAAGTACTCGGTACGTGTACCCAGTATTGGTTCGTGTACCCGAACCCCCGGTACGAGTACCCATGCAACACAGCCTGTTTTTAATGAAGCTGTGCGGGAACCTGGCAAAAATGGGGACTCACTGTAGCAGTAGTTGTCTGGTTCGAATTTTTATTGAAGTTGTGCGGGAACTTGGCGAAAATGGGGACTCACTGCAGCAGTAGTTGTTTGATTCGAAGTCGAGCTCACAGCAGGAAAGGTTGCAGAGTATTGTTGGAGGAGATGGATGCAGAGTCGAGAGGATTTAGTCACCAACCCGCAGGGTGATGAGTAATTGCTCGGGACGTCGGGGGTGGCGAAAAGACGGCGTGTGCAGGAATGGATTGATCGCTTTCAGAAGAAGATTCATGTGGGACCCTCAGCTGGATGAATGTGCCGGACTCTGGAGGACGGGATCGTTAACGGCGTGGGTAGACGGAGTAGTCTAACGTCGGGCGAAATCGTCGACCCGCTAGACTACTCCTTTATTGATAACTAGGATTCCAAGCTTGATGGATTTTGACTCCTCAGTTTGTTGTGTGAAAGGTTTCAGAAGATGAAAGGATACATGTAATTTCGTTAAATGATTTCTTAATCTCTTCTCCATTGTTCCAGCAAACATATATATATTAAGTGGTTCACTATGAAAGCCCAATTTTACATCATGATAAACAGTTTACTAGCTTAATATTTTATTACATGCAAGGGCTCTCAAAAAGCAAATGTTTTCGACAAGATTCGAACCAAGATGAAGAGTGCAACAACCAAATCTCACGCCCAATGAATTGTGTGTGTATATATATATATAATATTCCAGAAAACCCTGAAATAGAGTTCAATGACTAGTTTCGATGCCTTAATGGAGGAGCCAAATTACACTCAGAACCAGGAACCATACTTATAGGCGGATCCAAGGTACGGAGATACTATAATAATATATCATCTTCTTCGTCCCTTCACTTCCTTTGCAATTCATTTTTCCCTATTTCTTTCCTGGAGTTTATCGTTCTTCGTGGTGATAATTTATTCTTAGTTTGGTCTTAGATAAATTCAAAGAGGATAAGGAGTTGGCTTATCTACTACGCCCCAATCTTGGATAACGCTCGACAACCGTAAGTTAATTTGCTTGGGTTAAACTCATAAAAGCTCTGTGTTGTATAATTCAATTTGGGACTTGTTTGTATTTTAATTATATTAAGATTATTAAGTTTGGTGAATTGAAAAGTTTAAATTCCTTAATTGGTTGATGTACTTTATGGCGACTACACAGGTCGAATTACATTAACGTCCACTTTCCTCCTTGCCAATCATGATGTGAAATAGTTAGTCAAGAACCTTTTTGTTAGAACTCTCTGGTATGTTTGTAACTTCTCTTGGAGTTTTCCCATTGTTTTAATGAGGGTGTTTTCACTTCATGATGTGAAAAAGTTAGTAGTTTTAATGAGGGTGTTTTCACTTCATGATGTGAAAAAGTTAGTCAAGAAACTTTTTGTTAGAACTCTCTGGTATGTTTTTAACTTCTCCTGGATTTTCTCATTTGTTTTATTAAGGGTGTTTGCCCTTCAAAGTAAAGAAGGGTAATAGAATTCTCACTGTTTGTGGACATTATAGACTCTTGCTATAACTGAGGATGCCTTCCCAATTGACTTTTAGTATTCAAGAGAACCACATTTATCCTCTTATCCTTCTCAAAGTCCCTATCATAAGAGAAAGAAAAGAGCAGAACATGGTAGGAGATATTATGCAAGAATCAACGATCTTGAAAAAAAATGTTGACTCTCATCCCCTTAAACCCACAATCTGGTTCAAAATTTGGAAGACCAAGGAAGAGAGGAGCGAGGCCAATGGATGGGCAATGAAAATGACAGGGCATTTTTCTTAATTTGTAAGTATAGACCCTCATAACAGTTGAGGTCGACAGACTGTTTTTCAAGGTACAGTCATAGCAGAATGGACAATTAGAGACATTCATGCTCGGTATTTGAGAAGCCACGACCAAATTCTTAATTCTTATGGCTATAAAATAAATGCTATAATCAATTATGGTCTTAAAAAATTCCATCATTTGAAGCAGTTTCTGCTTTGAACACTAACGCAGGTTAAACAAGAAATTTTAATAATAACATTCGTCCCTTCCACACCAATTTGCTTCGGAAGAAAATAACACAATATTGATTCACAAATCTCTAAGAAAGCATAAATTTCAAACAATTTATCCAATAAAATTATAATACTCTAAAATATTTTAAAGAACCATATTTACTAACAAATATTTTTCCTAGGCAATTTGTGGACTTACATACAAAAAGTCATTTGACTCTTTCTATATTTAATTTTTAGACTTAATAAAGGAAACAAAGTCTTCCAAACCAAATACTTTTACTTTTTAGTATGTGTATATAATACTTTTATCTCCATGGATATATATATATATTAAAATCATAAGGAATACTTATGAGAATCTATAAGCCTCTAAATTACAAAGTGCAGTTAGTTCCTCCAAAACTATTCGTGTTAACAAGTTTTCTTTTTTTTAATAATCTTATATATATATTTAAGAGATAAATATCTAGGAATTGTGTATGATAATAGCAACTTGGAGGAAGTGTCCTCTTACAAATACCTAGGAATTGATATTCATCACAAGCTCAATTAGAACTATAGCATTGAGAAAAGGATTAATGGAGGGTAGAAAGCTTATTTTGGACTTGAAAATAATTGTAAAGTAGCAAACCTTGTGATGTGGGATAAAATGAAGCGCCTTTTTGAAACTTTAGTCACTTATGTTATCTTGTATAGATGTGAGGTTTGGGGTTGTAGCATCTATAGAGAATCCGTTTTATAACGTATAACCTCAAAATTAAAAGTAATACACCCTATCCTATTCTCCTTATAGAAGTGGGTATTTCCCCTATTGAGAGCCTAGCTATGACTAGGCTCCTGTTGTACAAGCACAAAATCAATAACATGGGAGACCATAGACTTCTTACGCTAGCTTTAAATTCCATCCAAAACCACCTAAGGCTTGAGCGAGGTTGGTATAAAGATACCATGGCCTGGTTAAACCATTGGGAGATCGACGAAAATGTTGCATTGCAAAATATTAATAACATGAAAAATATTGTTACTTCTAAGTTTAAAGAGAAAATGTGGTGTGAGAAAGATTTAGAGGCTAAAAGAAAATTAAGATATTATAAGGAAGTCATCAACCCTACTCTAGAAGATCAAAAGTATCTCTCTGTTTTAACTAGTTCAAAGAAAAAAATTAATATAGCCAAGATAAGAATGAACTCTCATGAGCTCTTGTAACACCCCGGTTTTGACCCCATGGTATTGAAATTGTATATGATGTATATATTGTATTGAAATCATGGTGAGGAACTCAAGGCCAAAGCCCTGGCATTGATTGGTATTTTGTGTATAGGTGATCAAGGTTGATACCTATGGTTATGGTGTTGGTCAGGAACAATATATTTTGAGATATCATGTAAATATACAATTTAATAAAAATACCACAGGTAGCTATTTACTGCAATGTGAAGAGATGGGGGCATGCTTTCACAAGGAATAGGGAGGGGAGTTAGTCAAACTCCCAAGCTAATAGGGTGAGACCATATGTCAATGGGGAAACCCATAACCCTCAACTACCTTTTTTCTTCTGCACTCAATCATAAATTCCTTCCAGAAGAGCGGTTGAGGCATTTAATGCCTTGGGCAGAGCAGGGCATGGAAGTCAGTTTCGTGACTGAGCTTTCCTGCAACTTGTAGTTTGGGAAGCCGCATTCTTGCTTCTGACACAACTAAGCACGTGGATGTGTGCCATTCTGTCTTTCCCTAAGTCGGGGGAAGGTTTTGTTGTTCCTCAACGTTCATTGTTCATTCTATCATTCATTCATTCACGAGGGTGCGTTGTTCACTCACCTGAGTCGTGGAACGGGTTGTTCTGCAACGTTTCTATGTGTGCCAATGTGGTATGGAACCCTGGCTGTTGTGTTACAATGTTATCCTGAACTATAGAGTGGTATGAGACCCTGTTTCGTTGTGTTACAGAGTGAAGCCCTGTGTTGCCATGTCTCCCTGTGGTTTGTTGTTATGTGCACCCTGGTTTGGGTCTGAACTGTATGCAAGACTTAGGAGTGGAAGAGAAGAGGGACGAGTTTGACAAGCCTAGTGCTGAGAGGAACTCATAAAAAGATAAGAGTGGTTGGTGAATCTTCCATGCACGCCCTGAAGAGCAGTGGAAGGGAAGACATAGCCAGAGGGACTGTGTAATAGAGAAGGGGATGCTTCCTTGTGTTGGGGTGCAGGTAATGTGGATGCCGGGACATATAGATCTTGTGGAGGTATCCCTAGCTCTTAAATGAGCCACTAGCTTAGCCATTCTACCTTTCCACTACCTTAGTAGCTTGATAAACCCAAAGGAGATTGGCTTGGCCGACAGCCTGATAAACCCAATTGTATATTGTCTTGGCTGAGCAGCCTGATAAACCCAATTGGATATTGGCTTGGATGAGCTGTTGGAGCAGGGTCCCGCAGCTACAGAAGAAGCTGCTAGTTTTGGCGGAAAGATAAAGTTTTGGCGGAAAGAGGACAAGGCAGAGCTACGACGCCGTAGTACGTTTCCAGCTGGAGAGCAGAGCCGGAAACCATGACTTTTGGGATAGAAAAGTCAAGAAGGCAACGGTACCCGAGCGGCCGAGAGAAGAAAGCTCAACCACTGCATTGAAGGCAGCAGCGGAAGACAGGAGGGCTCAGCGACCCTCATAAAGAAGAAGGAGAAACGAGGCTCAAGCATTGAAGGCGAAGGACAGAAGAGAGAAGCGGTGCATAGTACCCATGGTCAGTGCCGGGAAACATGGAAGACTGCAGAGAGCTGTGGTGTGATGGGAAGCGGCTACCTCAAGGACAGAGAGGACCGACTATCACTATTTAGGGTTTGGGTTTACTGTTGGGACAGGCCCACAGTGTTGTAATGGCGAGACCTTCGGGCCGCCTATAAAAGCTTGCATTTTGTATTGTAAAGGGTTAGCTAATCAGTCAGTTAACCAGTTGGTTGGCTCGTAGGATGAGTCGTTAGTTGGTCAGTAGATTATTGTTGAAGTAGACTCAGGAGTCAGTCAGACAGACTGTGTTGTAACGATCCAGACACCTAGCTTGTCTGTGAGTCATTTGAGTCTGTATGTAATAACCATCCACAGAGAGGAAGAGAGGGAAGGATATATTGAAAGAAAGGCAATATAGAGATAGAAATAGGCCAGAGATCTAGAAGATATCTCGCGCTGCAGATGCAATGCAACAGACTGTGCTAACTTCCCTCAAGTTATATAATAGAAGCACAGTAGCTCCCATCCTGGGGGTGAACCACGTTAAATCTGCGTGTTATGTGTTGCATGAATGTGATTGTACTTGCTTATTGTTACTGGTTATTATGCATATGATGTTAGTTGCAGTAAGTGAATGTATGTATTGTTCAGCTCATGATAATGCAAGATGATAGAGATAAGTTGAAGTATTCTAATAAGCTGTTTAAAGACTCCTTTACGTCTGTTTCTAATGACCATTTAATCACAATATAACTTCTGGGAAGTAGAGTTGCGCACGTTGACACAGTCAACGCTAAGGGTGCAAAGTCGTAGTGGTAGGATATCGCAGAGAGGCGATATCGCACCGGCAGAGGAGCTGCGGTGCGCGATACTGCGAGCTGAGGGCTTAGCGTTGAGGAGAGGTTGGGTGTCCTGCGGTGCGCAGAGATGCGATACGGTTAGAGATATTGTGAGTAAGTGGAAGTTGCGCGACGTGGGAATAAACCGTGCGACTTGCGCGTGGATAAGAATCGCACGGCCAAAAGGGCTGCGAGTAGAAGGGGATGTGCAATGCACAGATATAGATGACCTTGTGACTCACAGGAGTAAGAGAAGAAAAGTAGGATGCGCAGAACCTGGTCCAAGACACTTGAGTCTTGGCCAACCCATTAGATTCACTTCAGGTGAGACTTCAGATCGCTTCGCGGTCTGTCGCCGAAAGGGCCAGTGAGTTAGGGGTGTTGTTGATTGATTATAGTAAACCTGGGTCTGCCCATGCAATCAACAAATGGTTCCGTTGCCAGTTTAAACGACTGGGAGTCAATGTTCTGTTGGCATCCTACCAGAGAAGAGTTTCACTAGTGGCTGGATTCAGACTTAAGGGGGTTCCCCAAGAAAGAGAATAGGAGTCCGAGACTAAGCACAAAAGCCTGGTTAGAAAAGCATATCGCTTCAGACATACACGCTATATTTTTTGCAACCTATGGAAACGAGCTTTTCGACTGGTTATCCAAGTTGACAGATGAGAACATATTCAAGAAGAAAAGACACATTGTCTGGACACCGGAGCTGATTCAGACCGTGCAGAACCTCGACAATCCGATTACGAGAGCAGTGGACTTCTGGCTTACCAGTGTGCTAGAAGGCTATGTTACAGAATTTGCAGTTGACCAGAGAAAGAGCTTCAGCGCAGCTGAACGATACTTCTTCAGAGGATACTGTGACAGTTCAGACAGTATTAGACAACAGAGCCCTAGCACCACAGAAGAACCAGAGGGGGGTATCCCTTACCACCCCTATACTCCACAGAAGGTCGAGATCTAGCGGAGTATACAACAAGTAGAGAACACTGCAGTGGCCATGAAAGAAGAAATCAAGAGCCTGGCAGCTCTTCAGAAGATGAGGAAAACGAAGGAGATGAACCAATTACAGCAAGAGGTGCAGCAGTTAAGAACAAAGGAGCTGCACATCACTGACCTGCTTCAACCCTTTCAGGAGCAAATCACAGAATTAGTTGACGTGGTTGAGCAGAAGATGAAGGAATTCACGGCCACCAGAGAGAAAATTGAAGGAACAGAGGACTCCAAGATTGATCAAGCATTGCTTGATTCGGCGAAACAGTGTGCCGAGGAGATGAAGAATGAAGTCGCAGGACTTCAAGGCAGGTTACAGCGCACTTCGCAGGAGGCGAAGGATAAGTTGCAGCAGGAGAAGCCTGGTGCAGGTGGCTCGAGGACGATCCACAAGTAAGTGTTAGGGGACTGTTGGAGCAGGGTCCCGCAACTACAGAAGAAGCTGCTAGTTTTGGCGGAAAGAGGACAAGGCAGAGCTATGACGCCGTAGTACGTTTCCAGCTGGAGAGAAGAGCCGAAAACCATGACTTTTGGGATAGAAAAGTCAAGAAGGCAACGGTACCCGAGCGACCGAGAGAAGAAAGCTCAACCACTGCATTGAAGGCAGCGACGGAAGACAGGAGGGCTCAGCGACCCTCATAAAGAAGAAGGAGCAACGAGGCTCAAGCATTGAAAGC
>LPNX010975993.1:0-43314 GCA_001517045.1 Pseudotsuga menziesii | reverse complement strand
GCAGTAAGTGAATGTATGTATTGTTCAGCTCATGATAATGCAAGATGATAGAGATAAGTTGAAGTATTCTAGTAAGCTGTTTAAAGACTCCTTTACGTCTATTTCTAATGACCATTTAATCACAATATAACTTCTGGGAAGTAGAGTTGCGCACGTTGACACAGTCAACGCTAAGGGTGCAAAGTCGTAGTGGTAGGATATCGCAGAGAGGCGATATCGCATCGGCAGAGGAGCTGTGGTGCGCGAGACTGCGAGCTGAGGGCTTAGCGTTGAGGAGAGGTTGGGTGTCCCGTGGTGCGCAGAGATGCGATACGGTTAGAGATATTGTGAGTAAGTGGAAGTTGCACGACGTGGGAAGAAACCGTGCGACTTGCGCGTGGATAAGAATCGCACGACCAAAAGGGCTGCGAGTAGAAGGGGATGTGCGATGCATAGATATAGCTGACCTTGTGACTCACAGGAGTAAGAGAAGAAAAGTAGGATGCGCAGAACCTGGTCCAAGACACTTGAGTCTTGGCCAACCCATTAGATTCACTTCGGGTGAGACTTCAGATCGCTTCGCGGTCTGTCGCCGAAAGGGCCAGTGAGTTAGGGGTGTTGTTGATTGATTATAGTAAACCTGGGTTTGCCCATGCAATCAACATGAGCAACCTGATAAACCCAATTGGTAGTTTGCCCGGATGTGTCTTGTTGTGCATTTTGGCCATGTGTGTAATCCTTGTCTAGACAACTTGATAAACCCAACTGTGAATGTTGGCTTGGATGAGTATCCTAATAAACCCATCTGTTGGCTTGGCTGGTCCTTAATGTGATTGTTGGATTGACTGTGTGCAGTTTGTAAAACCCAACTGTTAGTTGGCTTGGCTGAATAGTCTGTGAAACCCAACAGTGAGATGGCTTGGCTGAGTAGCCCGTGAAACCCATCTGTTTGGCTTGTATGCTAGCAGCATGATAAACCCAACTGTGTTGGCTTGGTTGGACAGTTTGATAAACCCAACTGAAGGTTGGATTGATTGTGTGTGATATGATCTGGCTATGTGTGAGTCTGATGTTCCCTAGTTCCTTGTGGAAGTCATTCCCAACTCGGGGGTGGCAGTCGTGTTGAGAGATTAATGAACACAACTGGCATATGGTTGGGTGTAATGTTGCAACGACATAGGTAGTTGCGGAACAAATTCATCTTCAAAGATAAGTATTCTATGTTATTCTTATTTATGCCATGTATTTTCTTATGAATGAATTGAATATGATGAATGCTTGCTAATGAATTCAATATAGTTAACTGTTGCTAAATGTTCCTACATTTGCATATGTATATGCCTTGTATGTTCAATGTATTCTGCTTATGATCGTGGAGGCTAGAAGCCCGGTTATAGAGTCAGAAGGCACCTGACTTAAGAGTTTCCGCACCTTGGAATTTGCCTACGGAAGGTGGGAGGCAGAAGAGAGAAATTGAGACAAAGCAGAATGTGGGTTTTCCGCACTCCGAGATCTGCCTGCGGAAGGCGGAAGGAAAAATGTGGAAAACATAAAAAAGAGACAAGGCAGGATGTTAGTTTTTCCGATCCCCGAGTTACGCAATGGAAAGGCGCAAGGAAGACCTTGGATTCAAATACCCACTAAAATGACAAGAGTTTGCAGCAAAGAGTGGTATGTGTGTTCCAATAAATCCAGATCAATGGCCCTCATGTACCATTGGACTTTGTTAGTGGAAGTGTTGAGTGGGCATTTATGAAGGCTAAACATCCTTTCATTTGCCACCCTCTTTTGTTTAATATTCTCATCTTAATCTCTCTAATTCTACCAAGTGTTTTTGTAGGTAAATATTTTATTAGGATTGAATCCATACTTCTGTCGTTACACAGTGCGTTTTAGTTTTATGTAATCATTTTATATTTATTCATTTATTTTCACTGAAACATATGGACAATAGCGACGACCAAATTTGGAAATTCCATGTCTTTCAAGGTTGCAACGACTCTCACCAGGTCTCGACATCAAATTTACCTGCTTCAAATTTAAACCTGGGTCATCTTTATAACAAGCACTGTAGCTTGTCAATAGCCAACAATCTTGTTGGCTTTAGTATTCTTATTATTTAATAATCGTTTCATCGAACTGCAATTTACACCATCAACAAGGGAAACTTATTGAGCGAAGGAAGATTTGTAAATTGCAAATACAACTTAGTCGCATTTTATCGCTTGTCCACTCACTTAATACTTTCATCTTTGCTGTACCATAAATGAAAAGTCCCATGTTGAGTGAAAAATTATGTACATTATATTCACACTGAATGTATCTTTTTAGTTTCATTGAAATACTGTTTTGGTAATTTCTTAAACATTAATTTTAATCATTCAAACACTCTGTTTGTTTGTTTGTTTGTTGACTTTAGACATTAATTTTATTAATTCCTATCACTCTGTATGATATATATATATATATATATATATATATATATATATATATATACACGGGTGACACATGCACGATTCAAATGGGCCACCTGTCGCAAGGGACACGTGGCTTTGGCGCAGGAAACAAAGCGGATGGAGGAGCAAAGGTCTTAAATTTTGAGGGTGGTAAGATGCTAGCCAACCCAGCGAGTAGTTGGGACATCTAATCGAACCTCGACCGTAGAACATAGGAGTTATTGTCTGCGTGTGCTAGTTGGTCATTCTATGAAGCCAACGATTCACATTATGGAGTCTGTTAATCTCCATACTTCTTGCATGATCGTCTCCCTGGTGCTGCTAATCATCTTCTCCTTCCCCGACCCGCGAGGAGAACTGTGTGTGAAAATGCCATGACAACGCGACACTCTGAGGAGAGGTAGCGCTGGTCAGGTCGGAGGAAGATGTAAGGTTAACCTAGGAGCTACAGATGGGTATGCGTCGCAGGTCTCCATGTCGGTTTGATGCATGATAGATGAATGAGAGTCTAGGGTTGTCTCTGAACATTTGGTCTTAGGAACAAATGGAGGCAGAATTAACCACTACTAGATGATAAAAAAACATGATGGGAATGTTGATGGAATACCTGGCGAACAAGTGGAATGGAGCCAGGGACATGGCATATAGCATGTAGACCTGTCTCAACCAGACTGAAGAGCACTTGGGCACCCTAGAAACGAATTTCAATTGGTGACATTATACTGTTTTTCGCAACGAGGATAACCCTGAGGGTGACAGGAACATAGGCGAAGAGACATCAACAGTCATAGAAAAATCAATCGCATTGGTACAGAAAGCATATGGAAAACACCAGGATGATGACGCCGGTAAAACGCGTCCACGAGGCTTCAAACAACGCCATTGCTGCACAACTGCTTCAAGAGCTGCAACCCACTGGTCAACTAACTCGCGAGGATGAGTACGGACCATGCTCAATCTTGGAGGAGACACCAGATGCAACAGACGAAGATGCTACACCCTAAACTCTCCCTCACATCCCTGGTTCCCTCTGTGACTCCCAGTTTTTATGGATTTATTCGTTTTACAAATGTTTAATTTTCATAACAGTCCAAAATCTCTTTTTTATTGTCTGTAATATGTCGCTCGATGTGCATAGCTTCGGGAAGAGCAGACACTTTTATTTTCTGGTAAAACCCAACATGAACTTTATTTTTTTTTACAGACTGGGTGGGTGCCCAAACAGTTTTAGGCCCCCATAGCAGGACTATGAAGCTCTGTACTCTATTTTTTTTACCCCTGTTAAAATGAATTTCTACTCTATATATATAACTAACCAAGTTCACACTCTTGGCAAATAGAGCAACAAGTAATTGCCAATGAGAAATGACTAATCTATTTATATTGTTTGGTTTTAGAAAAAGTAGCATTGGTTTCAATAGTTCATCGTTTGCTTTTAGAAAAGGTAACATTGATTTCAATAATTTCTATTATCTTTCTTTTCATCCTCTATACGAGGTTTATGAATATATTTATTTAATTTTTTTTAATGAGTATAGTTATTAAATTGTTTTTTTTAATGAGTATAGTTATTTAATTTTTTTTCAATGAATATATTTATTTAATTGTTTTTTATACATTTAAAACTTTTTAAAAATAATCATAGTGGATTAATATAATGGCAACGGTATTGCACTTATATTTTAATTTGTTTGAGGTATTATGTTCTAAATGGTGTTGTATTTAACCATAACTAATAAAAAGATATTATGTTGTTCATCTATTTTTGCTTGCACTATTGTTGTTTGTTTTGAGTGCTCATCAAAACCAAGAAAATGAAATACATAAAAAAGCAAATAAAGTAAATATATGAAGTAGAACATCCTCTATCCTTTATGAAAAGTTAAGAGCAATCCTTTAAACAAAAACCGAACATGCTACAACAATTTTTTAATTTATTTATAATTCATAATTAGAAAAAATACAATTCAATAAAAAAAAAATCACAATGATATTTATAATTTATAGTTAAGCAAAATTTGAATATATTATAGCTAGGAAAAAAGCATAGCTTAATATAAAATGCATAATTTGATATGAGATGTAATGTAAATGTAATTAGTGTTTTCTTAAATATTTGAATATTAAACTATCATAAATTTGAAATTAAAAAAACATATAATTGGATCTGTATGTTAATATATACTATTAGTTTGTTGATAATAATTGAAATTAAAAGATGGAACAATATATTCAATAAAAGAAAGCCTTAATCAATGTATTTATCTATTATGGCCCAAAAGAAAGCCTCAAAACGGCCCCGAAAGTTTGGGACTCGAAAAACTGCAGAAAAATAACTAGGAAACTGCCACAATGGACAATTGTTTTGAGCCAGTGGAATAGGTGGGTGGCCACCGATCTCCATCTGGATCACACATCCCAGAGAACCCATTTTTATAAAGTGGAAAATAAAAGAAAAGGAAAACCAGTCACAACTACATAAATGAAAATAGATTTAATGTTTTGACAAAATAAAAACCTAAATGACAAAATGTTAAATGTTGAGACATAATTCCTATCTAGACCTTGGTTAATTATCTTTGCATAAGGTTCCAATTGTTTAGTGTAAGTTGTTGCATGTGAAAATGGTTCTAGTTTGTCTAGATTTGTCCCACTTAGACTAGTAGTTATGCCATAAAAGCTTGTTTGTCCACTTACCCACTCTTTTCGATGTTCTATGGAGTCAATGCGCCCCCTCGGATGCTTCATTTATGGGGTAGTTTTGCATTTCCCTGTTTTAAGGAGTTTGGGTGCACCCTCTTGAGGATTTGGTCAATTTGTTCATTAATGGTCCAAAACCAAGCCACTAAACCACCTCTAGTGCCCTCCTGATGGTTCCTTTCACACTTGTTGACTAGCCTAACCACTTCATGGTCCATCTAGGTCCACTTCAACTCATTATGGCCACTACTTGGAGTTACACTTGGCACAATGTCATAGTTGGGGGAATTAGTCAAGATAAGCCAACATTAATGTGAGCTACTCATATGGTTTGCTGGACCCATGGTACTTTGTATCCCATGCTATTTGGCCAATGTATTGCATCCAATAATGCCTATATATTGTAATGGGTTTTTGCTCAATAAACACAATGGAAGATCAATCAACTTGAGTGTTTTACTCTTGTTTTCTACTTAATATTAGCTTTGTATTTCTTCTATTTTCCTGTCTTTCTCTTTGGTAGAATCTAAATAAAGCATGCTCTATTGAATCTAGATCTAGGATTGGATATGCACATGACTCAAAACTTTTGTTATGATGTTGTGAAATCCAAATTTTACACAAAAAAGACCACTTAACATATACTCAATTCAAATCTTAAAACATGTATGGGATAAATGGCATATTTAGTATAGACACATAATCACTTGAAAGAAAATGATAAATAAATGACATTTATTTTTGGTAGTGGCAAATCCTAAAAAAATAAAATTTTCATTCAAACCATCCATTTCAAATGATAACAGGTATTCTTTCAAATTGATGCTTTCTTCTAAAACCCAAGAATAACTTCCCCACATTTGTGGATGGTAGAGGTGGTAAACGGCCGGCCATCCTATCACAAGGCCTAGCCCCATAAAACTCAAAGCTCGAACCCGTGACCTCCCCCGAAACAGAAAGAATGTATGCACATCTTTTCAATTGAGCTAACCTTGGGGCTAAATAAATTTCTTTTTCTATAAACCTTCATTTTACGACTCTCGTTAAATATAACAAATATGGCATACTTTAATGGTGAAGGGAGTTTGACGTGGTAGCTTTCTATTTTTTCAATACGATGGCCAGTTTTAGACTGACAAAGTGGGGCTTGGCATACTTTAATGGTGAAGGGAGTTTGACGTGCTAGCTTTCTATTTTTTCATTACGATGGCCAGTTTTACACTGACAAAGTGGGGCTTGCAACAGATTTCCAACTTTTGAAATTAGTTGTGTAGTTGCATGTTGGTTGGTGTTCGAGAATTCATTATTGGCTGTCAGATTGATGAAGTTCTGGCAGCACATTTATTGGATATCAGTCATCAGCAAGTTTCATACACATAGTTTCTGGATTTAAATATGGAAGCAGATTCACCGTCCAAACAAGCACTTTAGCTTTGGATCCGGGGCGGGTTTTCATCGATAAACATAGAGATGGCAAGGGGTCTCATCTCGGTTATACGATATTTAAAGGGAGTAAACTTTTTACCCGACCATTTGTACTTATCAGATGACTTGGCTCCCATGAGCTTTCACATCATGCATTTCTGGTCGTCCGATCGTCCAAATGATCGGGTAAAAAATTTACTCCTATTTAAAATAAGTTAGTTTATGGTCTTTGTTACAGTCTACTCATTGACAGCTAACTTCTCACGGATTTCCAGGCAATGACCAAACTAATCCTTCAACACGTCAAATAGATTGAGTATACAGAAGGATTGACCATAATGTGGGGCAGCAAATCCCAAAGTTAAATTACATTGTAACTTGACGCATTTAATTCCGAGGAGGCCAGGCCAGAGTGCATGCAGCTTTGAGAAAACGGGAGAATGGGAAATTACATAGTTATGTAAGGTAATGTAATGTTTAATATCCCACTCTCATCAAGCTTGGTGGAGCCGCATACTCTGTAGCATGCTAAATATTTTATATTTACTTTATTGATTCAACTCACTAATACCTAGTAATAGGACGATTCAATTATAGACTTTATTTAATGTTGTTGTGAAATGGTTATGAACTATTGGATCTGATCCAACCATTTACATTTATCCATAGCATTATTAAATACTGAGTTATAGACCAGATACTAAATACTGGACTTGACCAACTAAGCGGCTTCATAAATGCTCCATAAATGTATCGGGAATCATTCATTATACTTGTATTGATGTTGAACTTTGAAGTATGAGATTGTGTTAGTTGAGTTAATGCTTAAAAAAACAACAATAACTGAACTTAATAGACCAATTTGGCAGCAGTGGTATGAGCATTGCATGTGCTTCTTCAATTTCCCAGTGTGTTGGGACTGCGCTTCTTAAATTTCCCATTGTATTGGGACTGCAATTGCAGGGGTTGAGAGATCCTTTCCAATTTCAAAGGGATGGCCAGCAGTGTTGAAATTTGGCAATAATTTTACACTCAACATCACCCATTCACACATCCTAAAAGGTTTTGTGTAACAGATTATTTATGACACTTTTATGCTTCTATATCACCCATCCTTAACATATTGTTTTGTGACTTTTTATGCTTTTATATCACTCATCTTAAAAGGTTTTGTGTACATGAGTACCCTAAGTTTAATTAAAAACTTACGTACGTTTGAACAGAAAAGTCTAAATGAGTACCTTAAGCTTAATTAAAAACTTGCTGACTTTTGAACAGAAAAATAATGTCAGTTTTGAATCAGTCTGAAACCATTTTAGCACATCATTAATCTTCCAATTAACGAAAATACACTTATAGCAAATTACAGGGTATCAGCTTCCATGGTGGCAAGAGCTTGGGCTGCAAAGCATTTAATGCTGCTCAAGCAAGCTTGATGATCGTTAGATCTTGAGCTGCTCAAGATCCAAGGGTCATCAAGCCCTTCTGCAACAGCATTAAATGCTCTGCAACTCAATGGATAGCTCTTGCCTTCCATGGTTGCCAGCCTCTGCGGCCCTCAAAACTAAGCTTAGAAAACACGTTTTTATCCAGCAATTGGGCGTTTCACAAAACGTGTTTATGAAAATATCAACCGTTAAAATGGGTAAAAAATTCAACCATAACAAAGGGCCAAAAATTGTCCAGCTGAACATTATGGTCAAATTCGCAATTTGACGTTTCACATAATGTGTTCATGAAAATATCAACCTTATAAAAATAAACAAAATGGTACCAAATTCTAATAGATATTATTGATTTTTTAGGATGGTAATAAATTCTGATTGACACCATCATTAGTAAAACACCCATGATGTAAACCACCAATAATATTTGTCCATACGGCGTTTGGTTTGTAATCTTAACAAAGCATTAAAAATACTTTCTAATTTAAAAATTCACTGCAAAACAAAACAAAATTAGTGTGAAAAATTTTATTTGTGTTCTTTGAAAAAACATACTTGGAGTTGTATGACGCCCTCGAACAAAGAAGGAGGATCAATTAATTAGGGTTAATTAGAGCTTGAAGCCCAGTCTTGAAGGCAATAGACTCTTGTAAGCACAATAATATGTTGAAGACAGCTCTCGAGGATAGTACCACATGATTAACTTTTGCAATCTTAAATGTATATGGGTCGTTTCATAACTGAAGAGATTTTTGGGACAAATCCTCATCCAACAGGCTCTAGGAAGACCGAAATTTGGTACTCAGGGAAGATCTAAATCTAACAGTTTCAAAGAGAGAAGTTTGGGGAAGCTTGCTCGTTCAAACTCTCTAAGTAACTTTTTCATTTCTCTATTTGATTCAAAAGGACTTATTGATGTTCAGTCGAAAAAACTAGAGCCAACCTGGAGGAATAAGAGAAGTGGGAAAAATGCAATCTCTAAAAGACTGGATAGTTTCTTGATCTCGGAGAATTTTTATTCAAGCCCTCTTACGATTGCTTCTTGGGTCGAAGATGCAGGAATCTCTAATAATGGAATTGGAATGTATATTCCAAAAGATTTATTTTATTTATTGAATTGTTTCTTTTTACAAAGAGTACAATGCGGCTCTATACAAAGCAATGGTCACAATCAAATGATGTGACCTATCAAGTCGTTAATTAATAAATCACAAATTACTAACTAAGTGACTAAACTATTTAGTTTTATTGCAATTCAACCCTCTCTGGAATAGTTCTTTCCCGAAGTATTGGTAAGAAGGGTGGCGCTAACGAAAATATTCATTCTCTCATGTAGCTTCATCATCTGGTAAGTTTCTCCACTTGATAAAGTATTCATTGACTGATTTGGAGCTAAGTGTTATAGTTTTAATTTCCAAAATGCATTCTGGTTCTAGCACTAATTTTCCTTCATCATTTAACATAGGAAATTCAGTTTGTATGTGAATGGCCCAGCCCACTTTCTTCTTTAGGCGTGACACATGGAAGATGCCATGTATTTTTCCTTTATATGGGATGTCTAAAGCATAGGCCACTTGTCCCACTCGCTTTCGACTTGATATGGGCCATAGAACTTGGGTGCAAGTTTATGATTTTTGGAATTTTTTAGTGAAGTTTGTTTGTACAGATTAAGAAAGTTCATGTCACATGCCCCAATTTGCAAAAACAATTTAATGTTATTGAGGAACATTATGTTATATTTTATGCTAAGTTTGTAATTGATGGCCAAGTGGGGTCAAGAATAATTAATGTATTTTAGAATATTTTATTTATAAATAAATAAATGATGAGACAACAGCTTAGGGAAGCTGTTAAAAGAGTGTTAACTGGTTACTTGGTGGAGGAGACTAGGTGGAGAGTATACTGACAAGTGGCAGCATCCTCAAACTAATTCTAACTGTTGCAGGTGGCAACTTCCCTATATTTGTGTTCCTGATTCCCCAAGATAGTGGAATTGGAGCAGGTCGCTCATTAAGTAAAAACTGACCCAGAAGACCTAGGCATTATTATAAAATTTCACATTGAAGACAGCTGAGGCTACTCATTTTTGGAAAGGTGATCATTTAGTGTGAATGAAGTGCACATGAGAAATTCGATGGAGGGGACTGATTGAAGTGAGTTTGAGGGGTTAACTGCTGAGAACTGAACTTATGCGGCTCTTAGGCTGAAGTTCTTATTGTTGTAAGCAGGTTTGGATTACTACTCTAATTTGACCAGTCAAGTGACATAAGGTCTTAAGGATACATCCTTCACCCAGTACTCTACCAAGAGGACCAGGAAAGAGGCTCAGGGGTCCTGAGGAAGTGCGGACTAAGCTTTCTCCAAGAGTTGGTTGGGAGGAACAGCCTCCTTAAGTTGTTGTCACCTCATCATTTGACAGGTTTTTATTTGTTT
The DNA here is from genome assembly GCA_001517045.1 of Pseudotsuga menziesii. NCBI lineage: Eukaryota > Viridiplantae > Streptophyta > Pinopsida > Pinales > Pinaceae > Pseudotsuga > Pseudotsuga menziesii. Next base: position 32,876 of record LPNX010975993.1, on the reverse strand, counting down.
AGGTTATTTATAAATTTGTTTATTGTTTTCAGCAAATGATCATTAGTTTTCAAAGAAATGCATGTTATTGTTTTGATTAGGGTTTATACAGAAAATAATATTGTGTATTGATAATATTAGTGATTATTAGATTATGTTTAGAACAGTAGGCATATTAGTAAATGAAAGTAATTAGAAATAAATTACCACACTGTATTCTTCCATGCCTTGAATAGGCAGTACTCTAGTACAGCGGGTTCATCAAGTAGATGTGAAAAATTGTTTATCAACTTTGAATGAAAAATGTAAATTACTTCTTTTAGAGTTTGTATGTGAATCATTACAGAAAATAGCAGTACTTGCTCTAACTACTGGAAGTATCTATATTAACTTATTATCTAGAAAAGAATTGAATATATATATAATCATTTATAGGCATACTATTCACAGAGACATTACTAGTACTAATAATTATTATAAACATAATAGATAGAATTATTTAAATAAACATAGGAACAGTAAAAAGATAATACTAGGATTTTAAGCAAGATAGTAATCCATAGGACTTGTTAATAAATTACTTCAAGTTCACATTTTACTATCTGTTCGGCAATACAAATGTTTTTTTAAGTAACCTTCCAGACTTACTTAGGGTTTACAAGAGGTAGGTGTAAATCCTTAAAGACAGACTTTTACTATCTTAACCATAACATAACATTTAACAACTGTAATTATTTATTATTGAAAGTAATAATAGGAAAAAAAAACTAAGAACCGTTTCTATAGAAATCCATATCATTTCGGAACTGTAGGTTATTTTTCAAATAATAATAAATTTGAAAGAGAAACAAAGTGTTGTATCACCTAAGAAAATTGTTAAAATTTAAATAGTAACAATTACTATAAACCCTTTATACCGAATGTTTTTATTTTAAATTAAATAACACTGTAAACGAACTAAACAGAAACAAAATAACATGTACAAAAACAAATCACATAATTTCTTGTAAAAACAGTAAGACAGTAAACCAAAAATTATATTTTACTAATAACCTTGCCAGTTTACAAGTTTCGACTGAGCGAGCAGTCTTCTTTTTTTATTTTAAAAACCACTGAAAAACCTTAAGTAACCAAGTAGAGGTCGAATAACATTGTCTCGGCTTAGAGCCGAGTTTCAAGAAAAGATAAAAAAAATAATTTTTACATCATCCAAGCCGTAAAGGCCTTGTTAAGTAAAACCCAAGTCACGGCTGCAATAGCCTTCCAGAACTTGCACATATTACCCTTTAGGGTTTTCGTTACAAAAACAAAACAACACAATGAACAACCTATCAAGTAAAACCCAGGCTGAGTTCATCTAAGAAGCAAGTATCCTCATCTTTCATTCACCATAATACCAATGTAGGAGAAGAACCTCAGTTCAACTGAGCTTACCACGTTGTGTGCCCATGAATGGAGAGGTGTGCTTGCAGCTAAACCCCAACTTCCGGAAGAGGCACCTACGCAGAGAAAATGGTGGTTAGTACAGCATTAAAAATGTATTTAAAACTTAATATCACTGAAAAGTAAAGGTCATTACCAAAATTTTACCTGAATTATCGTTCGAGGAAACCAGTGGTCGCAAGCAGCTGTCACATCTTGATGGCTTATGGAAGATTAGTGCCTCGGACAAGTCTAATGCACTAGTTACAACTGAACCCTAAGTCCTCAAATCTCTGAAGAAAAATGAGCAATCACTCCAACCTTAAACACCGAGAATCCACCATATAATCTCACCAAAACCAAGCTTGCAGTGTTATGTTAAAAGGCTGTTTGTAAACAAGAGAACTGGCAGTGTCATGGTGGCCACGAGCTCATAGCTCAGCCGCACTCGTTGAAGAGATCTGAGCAATACGAAGAAGGAGGGTTAGGGCTTCCCTTTTAAGTCAACCTCATCTATGGACAAAAACCTCACCACGTGTCCATAAATTTTTTCCTAAATGTGGGTGGTGTTCTATAGTCAGTGGTGTAGTTTCGAGCCTGCATGAAATCATTACATAGCAAAAGTTTTAATCATATAAAGCTTGCACATTCTATGATTGCCAATCATGTTTCATTTTATTATTTTGAAGCTTCGTTTACTAACTATAGGGTTATGATATAGAAGTTTTCTATTAGGGTTTGGTTATGGGTCAATTTATGAAGTTCTGTTATAAATCATGTAATTGATACATGTGTAAAGGACTCCTTTAATGTAAGTCTACAATAAGAATTAGATCCAATGACACCTAGAATTGGGGAACAAAATGGTAGACGAGACCAAGTATTTATAAGATATCTTAAAGTATGAAATTCAACAAACTTATCTTGAGAGTTTTATAAACAACTTGTAAAAAGGGTTTAGTTTATAACTAAAGGATACACTAGGATTGAGTGTATAAGATACAAGTATTAAGAACTCGAAGTAAAGGATTGTAAAGTAATAAGGAATATTTCTTCATCTAAAAAGAGATTCATGGTTCGGTTCTTTTATTAAATTGAGTTTTGGGAATGCTAGTAAATACAGTCCTTAAACTATGTTCGGAGTCTCAGTAACAATTCTAGCAACTTAGTAAGGAGTCAATAGTTAAAGTAAAAGTAATCTGGTTAATATTGAGAGAATGTTGTGTATAAAAGCCTAAAACGAAGATGATTGTGATGGACACCAAACAGTATGGAGTGTATTTAAGCATCTAGATATGAACTGAAATTCTTTACATCTAAAACTCTAAATCACAATTACTATAAACAGGAATACAAGCTTTTATTAGAAGTTGAATCAAAATCATCTAGGGTTTCGGATATCTTTTGACAGTATGTGATCAAGCAGTTTAACCTATGCATAGATGGTTTGATATAACGTCATTATGGAGTTTTTGACAGCAAAAGAAATACAGATTAACATTACCTCTTATGGATACAAGCTGCAGTTAAAACACTCTAAGTCTAGCATCATAAACATGCTAGAGAAGTATCTTCTTGACTTGAATATAAATATTATTTTACTGGAACTCTGCTAAACCTGTAAGGAACCATTAGTCCCACTGTGTTAGCTTAAAGCTAAGTAAGCCCCGATCACACATAAAAATATTTCCCTACTTGACAAAAGAAATTATCAGTATATCTAGCAGCAGTAAAATACAAGTTCTTTTTCTACTTCTGGAAGAATTACAACTGCTAAGTCAAAAACAACACTAACTCAGCTATCAAGGAGAAGCTTATAGTTTATACAAAATATTTTAAAGAAGCAACTTTTTGTTTATCTTATAAACTGTTTTATTATCTGCTAACCATTAGTGGTACGTTAGCGGCGACATTAGACATTTTATGTCACTTAAAAAAATAAATAATTTTTTACGAATTTTTGAGTTATTACAATACACCCAATCACCCACTTCAAATTATCGATCGGTTCTTTTTGAGTCTGCTTGTTGTTTCATGCGGTTTCTTGCTTGTTTTAGATGGTTCTTCAAAATGTGGATGGCCTCATCGAATGTCGTTAGGTAATCTCTTGCTGTTGGAACTTTGAAATTGTTGATGACATATTCTCTTGATGTAGGAGGTGGATACCTATATAAGGCTTCAAAGGTGATGTTTTTGTTGAGGTATGATATGTACTATTGTACCACCATTTTGCAAGGTGTATCCATTGTACCCATTGAGTTTGTCACTCGTTCACAAAATTACTAAGGTATCCTTCAAGGCATTTTCTTACTACTTTAGTTTGTCCATATGTCTGGGGGTGGTATGAGGTACTCATAGATAACGAAGTCCGAACTTGGTGGAACAATTCTTTCCAGAATTTGTTGGTAAATTTGGGGTACTTGTCACTAACAATAACATTGGGAAACCCATGGGACTTAAATATATTATTTACATAACTATCAGCGACTTGGCTTGCTTTTGCTTTGGATGAAATACTAATGAAATGAGCATATTTGGTTAATATGTTAATGACCGCAAATATACTATCCTTTCCTTCTTATGTAGGAAGGCCGATGATAACATCCATGGATACCTTAGATCATTTTTGAGTTGGAATATGAAGGGGTTGTAGGAGACTGAGAAGAGCCATTGTTTCAAACTTATGCCTTTGACAAGTATCACATTCAACCGCATATTTATGGATATTAGTCTTCATTCCTTTCCAAAAGAAGGATTGACGGATATTGTGGTATGTTTTAAAGAAACCAACATGGCCCGCTGTCGGGGAGTCATGGTTCTCTTTTAAGACTTGAGTTTTGAATTTTGATGAACTTGGTAAAGATATTCTTTGTTTGTACCATAATATGTCTTTTTCCCATGAATATTTGGAATTTGTTGCTTTGTTGTTTTCAACTTCTTCAATTAGATTCCTTGTCTCTCGGTCTTTCACATACTCACTTTCGACTTCTGAAATCCATTCAGGAACAACTATGGATATGGCACATAGTGAGGCATCACTCTCATGTTTTCTTGATAAGCTGTATGCAACCCTATTCTCCTTACCTTTTTTATACAAAATGTCGAAATCAACGACTTGGATTTTGCTTATCCATTTCTGTTGTTTGGGAGAGAGATTTTTTTGAGTTAGAAAATACCTAAGGTTGTTGTGGTCTATTTTAACAAGTAATTTTTCCCCGAAAAAATATTGCTTCCATTTAGTAAGGGCATGCATTATTGCCAACTTTTCCTTGTCGTATGTGGATTTTGTTTGCTCACTTGGTTTTAACTTTTTCCTTTTGAAAGCAATGAGATGTTTATCTTGCATGAGAACAACTCCTAAGCATGTCCCTGAAGCCCCACATTGAAGGATGAATGCCTTCGTAAAATCAGGAGATATTAACACTGGTGTGGATGTCATCAGGGTTTTTAATTGTTTAAAACAAGTTTTCACATCCTTATCCCATCTGAAATCATCCGCTTTTAATAGTGATGTTAGGGGTGCTACAATTTGGGCATAGTTGCGAACAAATATTCTATAATAACCCGTTAGACCCAGAAATCCTATTAATGATGTAATTGACTTGGGGGACAAACACTATGTGATCGCCATAATTTTTTGGGGATCGACCTTATTGCCGTTGACTGAAACAATGTGCCCCAAAAAATTTATTTTTTTCTTGAAACTATTTTGATTTGTTTGCATAATTTTTTTTTCTTCTAGAAGCTTCAATATTGTTTCTACATGCTTGAGGTGTGTGTTCCAATTTTTACTATAATTAAGGATATCATCAAAGAACACTAGCATGGAATTTCTTAGCTAAGGGTGAAACACGTCATTCATTACTGCTTGAAATGTTGTCGGAGTGTTGGATAATCCAAATGACATCACTCGAAATTCATATAAACCTTCGTGGGTGAAGAAAGTTGTTTTGGGGACATCTTCTTCTCGAATAAGGATTTGGTAATATCATGATTTTAATCTAGTTTAGAAAAGTATTTTGCACCACGTAGCTCATCTAGCAGTTTGTCAACAAAGGGAATGGGGAATTTATCTTTTATGGTGACTTTGTTTAACGCTTGATAATCAATGCAAAGTCTATATGATCCATCTTTTTTCCTAATGAGTATGACTGATGCAGAGAAAGGACTCTTACTACATGTGATTATTCTAGCGTCTAATAGTTCTTGCACCAAACGGTCGATCTCTGATTTGTTCGTGTGAGATTGTCTGTATGACTTTTTTCTAATTGGAGCTTATCCTGGCATCAAATCGATGATGTGATCCCTAGAACGTGGGGGTGAGACCATGAGGAGGGTTTTGGAAGATGCCACTATGTTCCTCAAGGAGTTGTTCCAATTCACAAGGATCAATATTTTTTCTTTCGTCAACTCTCCTTTCCATAGCATAGCAGTGTAAGAAGAAGGCTTGAGCTCCCAAGTTGGAATGTATATTCCAAAAGATTTTTTTTATTTATTGAATTGTTGCTTTTTACAAGGAGTACAATGCGACTTTATACAAATCAAGGGTCACAATTAAATGATGTGACCTATCAAGTCGTTCATTGATAAATATCAAATTACTAACTAAGTTACTAAATTTTTAGTTTTATTAGAAATCACCGTCCCATCATGTTGTCAATTGACATACATGAACATAAACCAACTTATCCCTTTAAGTTCAACCTGGTCTAGCTTAAAGAAGAGGATTATAAGAAAGTGATAGAGAAAACTTGGTCCCCTTTAAGGATGGATTCTTCTGTAACATATATGAAATAGTTGATGGATACTCTGGCCAAGGTTACAAATATCTCTAAGGAATGGGGAAAAAATTTCCTTGCGAGACAACAAACCGAGTTAAAGAAGGTGGAAGAAGGCATTAAGGAATTATAAAGAGAGAATGATGCATGGGTTTTCTCTGAACCTGAGCTAAATAAATTGAAAGATATGGAAGTTCGTCTTACTATCCTTCTGTCCAAAGAAAAACAACTTTGGATGCTTAAAAGAAGATCAATCTGGATAACCGAAGGAGACAACAACACCAAATTCTTTCATAGTTTCGCTTCACATAGGAAAAGCATAAATACCATAATGAAAATTCAAAATGAACAAGGATACAATGTAAGCTCCTTCAAAGAAAAGTGTGAAGCAAGGGTCTCTTATTTTAAAACCCTTTTTTAGTGAAATAGAGGGATGTCCGATCCAAGAAATTTTATAGGTTTTAAGGCTATTCCCAAAATCTATTACTGATGAATTGAATTATTCCTTAACTAAAGAAGTGGCATAAGAAGAATTATGTAGCATTGTACATTCATTTCAAAAAGGAAATAGCCCAGGGCTTGATGGTTTTTTAGTAGAATTCTTCTTGGGTTTCCTTGATTGATAAAGGAAGATATTTTGAAGGTAGTTAGAGAATCTCAACATTCTGGAAATGTATCAGGACCAATGAATTCCACTTTTTAAGCCTTAATACCAAAGAAACAAAAACCCATAGACTTTGGAGATTTCAGGTCGATTTCCTATTGCAATACAGTCTACAAAATAATTGCAAAAATAATTGCTCATAGAGGATCAAGTCGATCCTAAGCTAGATAGTCTCAGAAGAACAATTTGGGTTCTTCTTCAATAGACAAATACATGACGCAGTCTCACTTCCCAAGAAGCAATTCATTCGATCAACAAGAATAAGCTAAATGCCTTTGCCCTAAAACTTGATTTGTCTAAAGCTTACAATAGAGTCAATTGGACTTTCTTACGACTATTAATTATCTAGATGGGCTTCTTTTGTAGATCTGGTGAATTGGATCATGGGTTGTATAACCTCGACACCCTTTGCGGTGTTAATTAATGGAACTCCCTCCTCCTTTTTAAGGCCATCAAGAGGATTAAGGCAGGGATGTTCCCTCTCTCCCTTCTTATTCCTACTGGTGGCTGAAGCATTGAGACAATTGGTACATCAGGCTAAAAGAGAAGGATCATTTAAGGGGGTTTTAGTCTCTGAGACTGTGGAACTGATGCACATCCTCTTTGTGGATGATGTGCTATTGATGGGAGAAGGAACTTTGGAAAATATGCAATCATTAGCACAAATCTTATATCTCTATAGGAATCCTACATGTATGGTAATAAATATGGACAAATCAAGTCTTGCTTTAAACAAATTCCCCGAAGATTTACGACAAAGGCTTAGGACATACGTTTCTTTTTCACTTAGTTCTGTGAGTGATGGTTTCAAATACTTGGGTTTCTTCCTCAAGCCCAATGCTTATTCTTTTATGGATTGCATTTGGTTATATAAGAAGGTGGAATAACGCATCCCATGTTGGGCCAATATATATCTTTCTAGAGGTGGATATATAACACTTCTAAAAGCAGTTCTTTAGAGTATATCTGTATACTGGGATTCCATTGCATATATCCTGAAAGGAATTATGATGAATATTCGTAAGAAGTGCTTTTCCTTCCTATGGAAATCTAGTAAAAAAAGGATGGCATTCCCTTAGAGAAGTGGACAACAACGACAAACATTAAGGAGTTGGGGGGTTGGGGGATAAAGAACCACTATTTATTCTGTCAAGCTCTTGCAACCAAATACCTTTGGAGATTGACGGTAAACAATAACTCTCTACGGGGAAAAACAACGACCTACAAATATTGTCCAAATTATTCAATAATAGATTGGTTCAAAATTCAGGGAAAAAGTCACAAGGGCGGTTCAGTAGGTTGGAAAGCATTGGTGCTCTCCTTCCCTTTAATAGGTAAATGGACGGCATGGAATATCGGAGATGGTAGGAGTGTTCGAATAGGGGAGGACCCATGGGTCAATTCTGGTGGTGCTTACACTCCGTCTTCAAACACAATTTCTCTTCTAAAGAGGTAGAATATTATAACATTAGCAGATGCAAAGATCAAGTCCTCCAAAGGAATAGTTAGAGATGAGTGTAAAACTGCTCTAGATTTAGGTTTTGTTAACAAAGTTGTAGAAGAATGGTCAGGACTAATAAACTCGTTGAAGTCCAATTTCATCACCTTAAAGGTAGTTTTGTCTCGGTCTTTAGGGGAAGTCTGAGTATGATTGTACCCACTGAAGCCATCTAGAAAAGAGAAGAATTTTCTACCAGACAGGGTATCCAAAACTTGACATCAGAGGAAATTTCAACTCAAAATGGGCCTTTCAACCCTAATTGAAATTCCATGTCATCATGTGTTAGCCAATGAAATTTGTTTAAATTTGAAATACCGTATAGGTCTTAAACAATTTTTTAATATAAATTTGGGGATATGTATCATAAAAAAAACTACTTTTTTGTTCATATTTTCGACATATCTCCCTGTGTTTTTACTCAAATTTCAATCGGGAGAGCTCGTTGGACGCAGAATTAAATTATGCATTCAACGAGTACCCACTTTGCATACTTTTGACGGACCCCTCTACCCCAAAAACAAGAAATAACTGGAAAACGTGATAACATCCAACGAGTACCCACTCTGCATATTTTTGACGAACCCCTCTACCCCAAAAACAAGAAATACCTGAAAAAACGTGATGATGACATCCCACTTTGCATACTTTTGACGGACCCCTCTACCCCCAAAACAAGAAATACTTGAAAAAACGTGATGATGAACACCATCATCACATTTTTTCAGGTATTTCTTATTTTTGGGGTAGAGGGGTTCGTCAAACGTATGCAGAGTGGGTACTCGTTGGGTGAAAAATTTAATTCCGCATCCAAAGAGCTTTCCCAATCGAAATTTGAGGAAAAACACAGGGAGATATGTCGAAAATATGAACAAAAAAAGTAGGTTTTTTCTTTTCTTCCTCCAAAATTTATAAATATTATTTTATTATTATTTTCCTTAGGAGGCCCATTTTGAGTTGAAATTTCCTCTAATTTCAATGAATGGACAAGGGAAATGGTCCCTTTATTTAGCTTTATTGAGTTCTGGGTAGTCCACGCATATACGCCATTTACCATTCGTTTTAGGCACAACTACTAATGGGGAAACCCATTTACTGTCTGAAATTGGGTAAATAAATCATGCACTTAAAAGTTTCTGAATTTCTTCTTTCACAATGTCGTTCAAATTGGGGTTTGTTCTATGTTGATTCTGACATATAGGTCGATAATCATTCTTAATGTAAATATGGTGAGTAGACAACTCAGAGGAAATACCTCTCATGTCCATGTACTCTCACGTGGAATCTCCCTTATGGTGTTTCAACAACACAGTCAGACGCTCCATCTCATGAGGTGTTAGATTGGGATTAACTTTCAAAGTGTTTCCCGGTTCAATAAATTAGAATACTCTTTGAATTCATAACTATGGGAATTGTTTCAACATTGATTGTTTCAACATTAACTATTTCAGCTAAGACATCACTAGTAAATTTTTCTTGATCAAGCTCACTCATTACACTATCCAGGATCTGACATGCTTGTTTGGTAAGTGTCGTTGATTCACTAATGAAACTACTAATGGTATCATCCTCAGTTTCATTTTTAAAATTCGGGAACCTCCCTATGGTAAGAAGAGGTTGAATTATCTCTTCTTCATCTGGTTCTACCCATAATGGAATTTCAGCATCCAAACTTGGTTTAAATGGATGATATAGGGTCAATCTTTTAGTGTCAGTTCCATTAGATATTGTCATAGACCTTGATCTACAACTAATATAAGCATCTTTTGTAGCTAACCAAGGCCTTCCTAGAATAAGTAGATGTCCCCCCCAGCTGAGACTTGGGTTGTAGAATAAGAAAATCTGCAAGGTATCCCACAAATCAACAGAGATTACTAGGTCATCCATGATTCCCCTAAATCAAATCATGGACCTATTGACTAGTTCTAATATAGTAGGGGTTGGTATGAGATTGGTGAGTCCTATCCTTTTTACGATTTCAATAGTCATCAAATTTATTGATGCACCCAGATCAACTAAAACGTTAGGGATTTCAATATACCCAATATGTACCACGAAATTGGGATTTCCTGGATCATCATATTTATCCAAGATGACATTTCCCATCATTAGTTTAGACAACTTCTCAACCACATGGATTGTAAGGGGATCCTTAGGCTTTCTACCATGTTTGTTTACGCATAGGTCCCTAACTGTTTTAGAATAAATAGGCACATCATGCAGGGCTTGCAATAATGGTATCTTAACATAAAGTTTTTTCAATTCCCCTAGAAGATTGAAGCAGGTTGCTCTACTACTTTTTGTAATGCTAATCGCTCGGGGTATGGTGGATTCTTTGAAATTTGTACATGAGTAGTTTCAATGTATGTTTCAGCCCACGTTTCAACATCCTCAATAATAAGAATTGTTGTGCTGGTTGAGCTCTCAACCTGTTTATTTATTCGTTTCTCAACCATACGGGATGGAACATCCTTGATGACAATGGGTTCTACCACTCTCCCATATCGCAAATGTAATTCATTACATGGAATAAGGGTGATAGAGTAAGCTGACATGTTTGATGTTTTAATTTGATGCACCACATTATTGTTGGTGTTACGATTAGGTTGAGCAGGAAATTGTGGTCATAATGGTACATTGTTTGATACAACGTTAGGAGGGATTTGCATCTATGGTTGTTGATATTGTGGATAAGGAAATTGGTTTCCTGGGTAAGGATTTCTCCAACCTGGAGACCAAGGGGTCAGTTGATTTGGATGTGGTGGCCATGACATCCATGGGGTAGGATACTGCATTGCAAGTTGAGTGGATGGATGTCATTGAGCATTGGGGTAAGGACATTGTGGAGGAAATTGATTATACATGTTATTGAAAGAATTAAAAGATGCAGTAGGATATGGATTCATACATGGAGCATGCGGTTTCCATGGCTTCTTTGGTGAGATGAAATAAGCTTATTCCACATCCGCACTCAATGCCTGTTGAATTGCTTTAACACTCCAACAAAAACTGGAATTTGTGCCAGATTTAGTCCCGGATTTCAGTGTAGTTTTTTCCAATTTCGGTGAGCAATATGACGTTAAACCTGGCATTATTGTACAATTTCATAAAGAGCCAACTTTTGTGTCCATTTTTGCATCCTTTTTATGCCAAATTTGCGTCTTTTTTTACGCCCTGCTTTGCACCCAAATTTTCATCTAGTATTGCATCCTTTGCTACATCCTTGTTTGCACCCAAATTTGCATACAATGTTGCGTCTAATTTTGCACCTAGTTTTACTTCGAATTTTGCACCCAATTCCGCACCTCATTATGTGTCCAATTATGTGTACGATTTTGCATCTAGTGTTGCATCAATATTTGCATCCAATTTTGGGTCCAATATTGCATCTAATTTTGTGCAGCTAGTTTTGCGTCCAATTTTACCTCTAGTGTTGTGCCCCATTTTGCATCCAATTGTGCATATTTTTTTATGTCTTTTATTGCACCCAAGTTTGCGCTCAATGTTGCGTCATTTTTTACATTTTTTATTGCATCCAGGTTTGCGTTTAGCATTGCGACTCATTTGGCATCTTTTTTGCATCCAATTTTTTGCCTAGTGTTGCACCTAGTTTTGAGCCGATGTTTGTGTCTATTGTTGTGTCATGTTTTACATCTAGTATTGTGTCCCATCTTACATCCATTTTGTGACCCATTTTACATATTTGTTGTGTCTAGGTTTGCGACCAATGTTACATTTAGTGTTGTTGTTAAGGAAAGTATTCCCATGGCCGAGGTTGAGGCCACCAACGTACTAGGGGTTTACAGACTGACATATAAAGTTCTGCAAGTATAAATTTAAATAAGAGTTCAAGGGTTATGAGGGTTTGTACCTTATGAACTGAAGGTTGGTCCAAGCTTCCCTTTGAATCCTCCTCTTGCTTTCCAACCAAGGAACCTGCGAGAACACTTCAAACCTTCCTCAAACCAATTTGACCACATGTAAGATATTGATATTCAAAATGACATGAAACCCTAGTTAACATGCAACCGAAAACTGAGATACAAACATTTGTTGAACAATGATTTGGAAAGGGAATAATGTCATGTCTTTATTAATCAATGAAATAAGTACAATAGATACCTTCTCCTTGTTCAAGGGTACCTCATGAAACCTTCGATCTGGATCTCTTGCTTCTCTCCTCCAAGAATCCCAACCTCAAAGCTTTGCAACAAGGGTAGATGGAAACTAGGGCATAGGTGAGGAGGATGAGAGTCCAAATTCTTCTAGCATAACAATACCAAAGGCTAAGTCCCTTTCATGGTCCACTCTCCCTCTCTTATATAATGAACTGAAGAGTTAGGGTCGAGGATGGGGCAGTTATAGCTGAGGGGGCAACTCCATTTTATTTTATTTTTATATTTTTGATCATTTTTTAGGGTATACACGAGTACAACACTGACAACCTACGTATGCAAAGTGAAAAACGTTGGTGCAACATTGACAACCCGCAAATGCATTTTTATGGTTTTTCCAAGGGTTTTAAGTAGTTGGTTCGGTCTGGAAACTTGTCCCTTAGCCTCCTATGTATCCAATGGACCAGAAAAGAGGTAAAAAGGTGCTACAGGAGTCCCAAAAATGGTTCTTCCATCCAGTAATGTCCTTTGGGTAACTGACAGTAGCCTTCATGAAGTGTCATCACGGAAATGTCGTCATGCGATCAAACATGTAAGTGTCCCCACGGACAGAGAAGTGTTGATTTTGGCTATAAAAAGTATTGCACCTGGTTTTATGCCCAATGTTGTGCTTGGTTTTGCGCCTGGTGTTGCGTCCAATTTTGTGCCTAGTTGTGTGCTGAATTTAGTGCCCAATTTTACATCCAGTTAGAAATCCACTTTTGTGTCTACTGTTGTGTCTTATGTTACATCCTGTTTGTGCCTAGTATTGGATATAGTTTGAAACCCAGTTTTGCACCCATATTTGTTTAGTGTTGAGTCCTGTTATCCCTAAAGTTGAACCTAGACTACGAGATTCAAGCTTAAGGAAATCTTTGTTCGAAAATGTAAAAATCAAATGAAATCAAATTACAAACACAAGCTGGTATCAAACCAGGGCTAATGGAACCTCACAGTACTAGAAGACACTAGGCTAGTATTACTTGTTTGTACAGCTTACACAGTTCTGGTATGAAATCAAAACATCATACAATTTACAGTAAACAGAGCTGGTATATATCACAGATTGGTAAATACATGTATTTATAATAAGATCAAAGCATTTAAAGTGACAGGCTGGTATGAATCAGAGCAACAAGAGAATTCAACAGATGCTATATAACATGGAGTCAATCACAAAGTTCAATATCCAGGTACTATGATCATAAATCATGAAGTGAAACTTTCAATGTTTGTAAAAATAAAAAGATAACTGTCATCTCACGATAAGAATTATTGTAATGGAATATGAATGACCATATACATAACAGAATTATCAGAGAGACAATTTATATAACATAAGGACAAATCATCATCAAGTTTATTCAAAACTAGAACCTGTCATTGAAGCTGCAAAATGCTCATGCTACACAGATGTTCTTACAATTGATCATGCATTACTCCCAAAACTGCCAACTTGCAGTCCCCTGCGTTCTCCTGAAAGGAAGAACTCTCTCCTCTAGCTCTCGAGCCCTTAGCTGGGACCTCTCCTCTTTTTTCTCTTGTTACATTTCGCCTTTTATAAGTTTACAATACATTACATAATGTAAAACAGATCCAAAATAAAGGATTGAATCCACATCTAGAACAACAAGAATAGCTGTCGAAATCGGAGATCTTGATCCTTCTAAACTGGGCTATGCTGTTGGGATTCTGCCTAAAAGTTAGACTCGAACCTAAATCCTTGTTCATAAAATTTGGAGAATATTATTGCTTCTGATTTTGAGTCTTAAAATCCTGACACCTGCTAAAATTACTCTGCCACCTGTTCTTTGGTTGTATTCATGCTGAAATTGTGGAAATGATCCTTCTTCTACGCTGGCATCCTCATCGTTTTCACCCATCTCTTTCCTACGATTGGCATCACCCCACAATAATCACATCCAAGACCTGCGTGGATCTCGGGCATCTTAGCAATTGCTCTTTTGGCTTCTTTTGTGCATCAATTTCAGAGCAACGACTATCCTACTGCTTATCTATCAAAACCACCTCTATTGGTGAATCAATTGCATCAACAGACCACAGTGATTCCAATGATGGCATCTAGCCACTTTCTTCTACATGATTGCACATTGTTCAAACATAGGGATTCATCCCCCATATATGATAAAATCCATCTTGAATCTTGTCATAATATGACAAGCTACCATTTACCCAAAAACGATGAGATCAAGCCACAACTGACTTTTTAGCAGAACCCGTACACGAGATATTAGGCGTTGCTTGAACGTGTCTGCCAAGGAAATGAAGGTCCTCTGCTAATGATGCCTCTGCAGTAAGTTGAAGAGCAAGAGTAAGCTACAAATTGTAACCCTCTTCAATCTGTTGTGCCCAGTTCTTCTCAGACTCACCATTCTGCCCGGTATCATCATATTTACATCCTTCATCATAAAATGCATTGAAGAGGACGGAATCACTAACATTCACTGACAATGAGTTGTTAATGCACATTTGCTGCTACATTGAATTAACCTGGAACTTAGCAATTCTTCAAAACAATTGGGGGTACACTCAGCAACATATCAGCAAATAGATCCAATGGAAGTTGCTCCAAATATTTCCATTGATGAACATCATGAATAATCAATGAAGTAAATGCCTTATGACTAAGACATAAAAGAGATGGTGGATGATCCATTTATTATCCAGAAATAGTTGGTTGATGCTGTCCTTTTTCCCTTAAGGAAGGATACCATCATTCGTCGTCTGCTCTAATAGCCTATAAGTAAAATGCTGCCAGTTTGAATAAAACGCTGCCAACTGTAAGAATTCACCCTGTAACACATACTCTTTTGCACATACATGGGCTCATAATTAATGAATGGAAACTTTGATGTTTTTAGGTAAGACAAGGAACCCTAATGGTGACCAATCAAATATAAAATATGAAACAAAGTAAAAGTTAAAAACCATAAAAAACAATCAAAATCAAAAGTTTAAAAATAAGTAAGAGGAACAACCTTAGAGATAACAAGTCCATTTTTACATCTAGTTTTGCACCCATGTTTGTGTCTATTGTTGAGTCCCTTTTTGCATCTACTTTTGCATCTAGTGTGATGTACAATTCTATGTCTTGTTTTGCATCTAGTGTTTTGTCTAATATTGCATCCAATTTGTGTTTTGTTTTGCGTCCCATTTTACATCCATTACTAATTAAGAATATTAATTTCAATTATTAATAGTGAGATATATCATTTTTTTCATTGATTTTATGTCCATTTTATTGATTTCAATTAAATATTAAAATATATCAAAGTTACCAAATATCATTAAAAATTCAAAATAATAGCATACTATTTGTGGATAAGTCAATTTCTAATATATAAAAAATAACAAAACAATACTAATAATATCACCATCATCTTTAATCAAATCAACTAAAACTCAAATGTATGATCGACATATCAAAACATTTCATGGCTATCATTATAGTTAAGTGTGTGAGTGTGTGTGTATATATACCAGTCTGATAATAAATAAGTTGTATGATATACATATATAAATATAAAAGTCAAAATGATAAAGATATCATAGTTATATACCAACAACAATACATGTAAATATAATAAAAAATGTAGCATTCTCATCCATAGCATCAATAGTTAGCTAGCGCCATCAATATCATGGTCATGATCTTCATCATGATCATGAAATTTTCCGTCTTGATTAACATCATCACCATTGTAACCATCATCA
Source organism: Pseudotsuga menziesii (assembly GCA_001517045.1). NCBI lineage: Eukaryota > Viridiplantae > Streptophyta > Pinopsida > Pinales > Pinaceae > Pseudotsuga > Pseudotsuga menziesii. The sequence goes on along the minus strand of LPNX010975993.1, from coordinate 16,646 downwards.
TCTTCATCGTCATCATCTTCTTCTTCTCCTATATCTAAAGCAAGCTCAACATAATTTGGATCATCATGTATGGGGTCATCAATTGTTGTGATCTGAAACATAAAAAAAAAAAAATGTTAGTATTAATTTCATACCACAATACATTTTTTTATTATATTTCTAATATTAACTCATACCAAAGTAGAACAAAGTATAATACAATTGCAGTTAATATGTGTGCACACTAGTATGAGTACAAAAAAAGTGCAAAAAATAGAACCAAATGACAATTTTATTAAAAGATATAAACAAATTAACTAGTTTAAGAAGTGTGAAATGCCAATAATAACATTATTATTCACCTTACTTCTATGATAACATTATTTTATATTGGTGTTTCAACAAATTGAATTTGTCATGGACTTGATTATGGTAGGATCTAGGATTAAATTTGGCAGTTAAAATGTTCGTTAGCAAGTATTTTAACTTTGTTTTGTTTTGATAATTTCTAGAAATTACATTACAATGGAGTTTAAAGTTTGAACATAATCTGATCTGTTATAAAATATAAGGAAAATTTTAAATACGAGTAAATTATGTATTTCAATTGGTCAATTTTAATGGGTGCAATTAATTTGAAATTCCAATCTTGATAAAATCTCATCTTATATAATACTAACATAAAAATTAATATGTCTCCTATATCTATAGTGTTTATAAATTATTTTTTAACAAGAATATATAACATTCATTGATATATAAAAAACTGGGGTTAATTGGTCAACAAATAGATATAATAAGTCTTAATGGATTCAAAAATTTGTTTGGAACTTCCAGTTTTGTCAACAGGCCTATAACTAGAGTCTGGACATTCTTACTACTATCTACTTGTAATCTATATTATTAACCATATATTCTAATGAATTGTTCGTACAAGAATATTGCATGCCAAAACATATGAAAAAATTGGTCTAATTAACAAAATTCATGCCCCTTATGGGCTTCCTTCATTTCTTCTTCACCAATCTCCTGCTTTCCAGGTGTTGCCTAGTTTGTTGCTTCTTTCTCATGCTCCTCTTGTCCATGTTGAACTATAATGTCGTCCATGAGTGCTTCCTTGACTAAGCCTATGGACTAAATATTTCTATTAAAAAGTCATGAACTAAATATATGTTAGGTAATGAATATTTTAATAAAATTACAAATATAGTCGATTTGTATTTTTCTCATAGCGATATATAAATCTTGTTTTTATTGAAAAGAAAAAAAAAAACCTTATCTGTCATAATACTTGATTTCAAAGTGACCTTGGTTTTTGTTGGTATAAAACTATGATACTGATCCATGCGGGTTTTTTGGGCCATCACAAAAACAATCTTGAATTTGAGCATATTTGTGGGTCCTCGGCTTCCAGCACATTTTGTGGGCTCTAAACAATGTTTTCTTGGAGTGTTGTAGCCCCTCTAAAGCTCATTGAGATATTTTCAATGGTCCAAAGAATGCACTAAACAATTTCATATGCAAAGTTAGGGCCCTAAGAAGGTGACATTCCAAATTAGCTTTTTAGGACCCACCTTCCTTTTGCCACCTCAAGTCCTAAAGTTTGGGTTTCCACTTTAGATTTTATGAGTAGTATTGTAATAAGAATATTTTTCTACCTATAGGTAGAGGGCTTATTTCCAATGAGCATAGTCATGAAATATTTTCTCCAAGATAAGTTAACACGATTCTAACCATTTAAGAAAAGAGGATTTTCGGGCTACCTCATCACCTCCTACAGTTTGAAGACCCGATTGAACATGGTTATCTTGAAATTGAAGGCAACTTCCTCTCAAGTAAAGAGGAAATGAAATGCACACATTGATAATTCTATGTGAATATTCAATATAGTACGTTGTCACATTTTAGTTGTGTTGATATATTATGTCTACTATATATTTACCATAGTTAGTCATATTAGTGGTGATCTTCCAAATCCGTTTGTTGACAACTTTTGTTTATCTACATAGAGGTTGTCCATAAAGTACAACCCTCTCACCCCATCTACATATATTTTGAGAATCTTAATGCACATCCAGTGTTCTATCTTCTGCATTCCTTTTGTTCTTGTGTAAATGCATCCAGGTAAGTGATATGAGACTTGTGATAAGTTCTATAAAACTTCCTACTAGATAAATGTGCATAACATGTACATTATTCCCCAAAGGAAAAACCAGGATGAGAAATATTTCTAGACAACAATCTTAGATGGGATGCTGGTCAAGAAAGTCATTTTCCTTGTATATGTTATGAAAATCTTTGAGCCTTTATTTGGATCTTCCACGGAAAACTCTTTATTTGTTATAGTCAAGATACACTTAGCTACATGGCATCCTTGCCATTGAATTCAATTTTTCATAGTGAAGCTTTGCTCTAAATTAACATCTTCTCTAAGAACATCATCACAAATAGGACTTCATAACAAGACTGCAGCAAGCCCTTGGGTTTCTAATAGTTATTACATTTACATATTTCTTATAGTCTGCATGTTGGTTTTAGTATTAAGTGTTTGTCTAAAAACTTGCTCTTTCACTGGCCCAGGTTTATTCCAGAGAAAATGGAGGATCTTGAACTCTTTGTCACATATTTTTTAAAAATCATACCACTAACTACAATTATCTGTGTCAATTTATTGGATTCTAAATTGGGGAGCTGCCATTCAATAATTCTTCTCCAACATGGATGTTTCTCACACGATTTGGATCTAAGGGACAACCTGTGGTTTTATTATTGCCTATTCTTTCTAGTTTTGAAGGTTTGCATTTTCTTGGCCCAATTTTCCTAAATATTACTTTTTTAATGACAAAACCAATGTACAATTACTTCGTTAGATTGCTTATCTATATCAAGTAGATTGTTGAGCAAATTCTCTTCACAATGGCAGGCTCATCTAAAGATGATGTTGGAGGGAGCATGGTATCCTGTCCATACACTATTGATATGGATTGTGAAGATTCAAAAGGAAATGACATTGGTAGAAGCTTAGAGTTTAAAAAATTGAGCCATGGATATTCCAGAACAGTTGTGGATGTAGTTGGCGAAGAGTTTGAGTTAGTGCTTGAGGAAAGTCAGTTTTTAAAGTCTAATGCTTTGTCAGTTCCAAGCAACAAGGATAAATGTAGATGGCGGCAGTGGAGAAATGAACTTGATAAAAGGTTTATCAAACTTCAAATGTATAAACATTATATGAGAACTATTCAATTCTTTGCAACATACCTGTAGTCTATAACTTGTATTATGTCATTTTCTTATAACTTTATGCCTAATTTCAGGGGAATTGAATATTCTTGGCTTGGTCCATGGAAGTGCTTCTTACTGGGAGAACCCGTAGAGGTGACCACCAGTAATGTTGTAGATGCACATATGGAAGATGCCAAGCAAATGCTAGTCTTAGTAGCAACAAGCGCAGGTGTGGAAACCCATCTTCCAGTTGATGAAGGTCTATTGAAAGTCCTTTTGACCGGCATTACTTCTCTCAAATATATTGAAATTGAGAAGGGTGTTTCTTGTTTTCTATCAATAAATTTTAATATTCAACGGATCTCTGGGGTAGAAAACTTGGAAAAATCTCAACAAGAAGAAAGTGTTGGCAAAGATGTCAAAGCACCTTTGAGTGTCTTTCAAATATAGAAGCAGATAGGATTTTTTATCAAAAGGTGCAAGATAATGAACGAGGAATGTCTTTGCACCAAGAGAAATAAGGTGCACTCTAGAGCCCAATATTGATAAGATATGTAACTCAACATAATGCTAATGAATCAAAATTAATGAATAATTGAGTTCTTTAACATAAAAATGAAAAAAAAGTATGGCCATAAATGATTTATATATCCCCAATTTATTTAGCATCAAGAGGTTTGTGTATCAATTTATTTTTTGATCCCATTTGGTGCTTAATAGATCCAATGTTAACATGGATCTATGCTTGTATTATCAAAAGAAAAGACAATTTAAAATTGAAATTAATGAATGCATAGATTCTAACAATTTTCTCCCACACAACTTGGAAGAGGATTTTACAGATTCAAAGATGACTTACATCCAAACAAAACCAGTGGTTCTTGTACTTTATGCACATTCATAGGTAAAGAAACAAACATTACACTAAGATATCCTTCATGACTTATCAAAACTCTTATTTACAATATTTATTTATCCTTTTCATGGCACAGGTTTTTCCCTAGGAAAGTTTTCCAATTATTAGGAAACATGAAGTTTATCGCCGATGCCTTCAGTGAGCAACATTTTGGCAGTAATGGTTAGCCAATTTAATGTAGCTTCCGCTGATGGTTTTGCTAAAAGTGATAATACTTTGTTAAAAGGAAGAAAGAACAAAAAGCATGAAAGTTCTTCAAGGACAAACATAAAGTCTTTTGTATTAAAACAATCACCTAGGTTACCAATTGTTGACCCTTACAATACATTTTACTTATTGAATCCAAGCGGAGACCTTGGTAGCACACAAGCAACATTTGATGATTGGTTCAAGAACCACTGAGGTTGGGAGGTAAGATATGCTAGAAAACTTGTATTGTTGCACTTTCTTTTTTTATTTTATAAGTGCATCCCTGAATTTTAAAAAATGTTTTATAGGGTAAAATGGGAGTTGTTCTTTCTCTGGATGAGTGCATTTCAACTCTCCAAAAACATGAATTGTTTATCTATTTTGGACATGGAAGTGGTATGGAAATCTCTCATAGTCCCCATGCATATCAAAAAATGTAATGTTTCAAGCTAGTTTAATGTCTGAATATAATTTGGTGGGAATACTTGTTAGTTCATATCTCCATTTGGAATTCACATGACAACACCAACGATAATAAATTAGATGTTAAGCAATCCCATTGTTAGTAGGAGCACGTTCTAAACATTGCCCCCTCTAGTATATGCCACATTGTAGTGTTTTTCACCAATGAGTCTTAATAGAAATTGATTTTCATTGTAATAATACTACATTTTCAATACCATATCTTCAACTGAGCTATGGAATACTATCATTTGACAAGAATGGTGTTTCCTAAATAAATAATCTTTTGATATGCTTACCTTTAGTGATTTGCATATTCTTAGCTATGCGCTTGCAAAACATGTTTGTGGAAAGATTATCTAATGTTCATTGGATATTTCTATTATGGCAATTAAGAGCCTGAAATTTCCCCTACAAAATGTTTGTTGTTGATTTGTAAAAATGCCCTAGTCATTTGGAAGGGAGGCTTAGACTTGAGTCCTTACTAGCTTGTACATATCCTTGAAATCATATTATAAGGCATGCACCTAAGAAGTGCAATGCATGCATTTGAGTATAGAGTTTCAACAACTCAAAAGTGAAGTCCTTGTCGTCCTTGTGTAGGATATTGTTTTAGCTATAAATTTAGTAAATATTTGTTTGTATAGGTTGATAATTGACAACTAAGTGGTTACTATGTTTGGGTGATCTATGGATGGGTTCCCATAAGAGATTAACATGAAATTCCACGCTGAGTGTAGATCAACAACAAATGGCAGGGATGGGATATGGATTATTGGGTGCTTGTGAACAAAAGAAATACATTTTGAGATATTCAAAGGAAGTAAAAGAGTTTGCATATTGGCACAATAATCAGGAAAGAAAGCATCAAACACATAATAATGACAAATCTCAACCTTCCCAAAATGAATATTCTATGAAATTGGAGGCTGAGAATGGGTCTCTTGAATATATGTTTTACCCTAAGATTCATAAGCAGCTATTGCATCAATGCTCATCTAAGGCTGGAAGACAGGAGGGGTTTAAGAAAATGGAATGCTTTGGGGGATGGCTGAGTAGAGAAATTGGTGGTGATGGAGAGGACTCACTAGTGGAATCTGATTCTAGTAAGTATTGTAACTCACTTGAGAATTAAAATGGGTTGAGGAAGTGGGAAGCTTGTCCCGACAAAATCAATTAGATAATGGCTTTATGAGCCCTTCACCATCCCAAGAAAAGCTTTTCAGTATTTTGGACTTTTCTCCTAAATGGGCATATCTTGAATTGGAGACGAAGGTATGTATTCCTCTTCACTTGCTACTAGTATATGGATACTGCAGGGATGGAGGCCATTGCAATTCTCCATCTTCTTAGCCATAAGAAGCACGTCTGTGAGAATGAAAATAAGTAAATAAAAGGAAGGCAATGGAAATAGAAAATGTTGAGATTCTTTTTGAAATAATCTGGATCTAATTTTTATATAGATTGTTGTAAGTCTTAATAACAAGGACATACATGCAAGGGGACATAAAGGATATCCATAAGTATAAGTTTTCTTGTATGCTTGGGGAAATTGAGGTTTCAACAAAGGTTTTAGGCCTAAGTGTTCTTCGATGTCAAGACAAATAATTTTTAGATTTTTACACCAGAGAAGAGTAATGAATATGTATAATAAAATATTAACCTTTCTCCTGTTCATTTTGAAAACAAACTAAGGCCTACAGTAAAAGAACTGTGATTTTTGGTTTCTAACAAAGATAAGACAAATTGGATTCTAGAAAAGAGTAGAGTTGAATTCTACCAGTGAAAGATTCTTGGAAAACCACTTCAACTCTTCAATTGAACTTCAAATTCCAACTCAAAAAAGACAAGTTACACTAAATTGACAAATATCTAACCACTAAATTCGTTCAAGGTAGCAATCTAGATGAACAAGACCCACGATAAAATTGAACATGGCATATGCATCTAAGGTAAAATTTCACAAAATATTCTTCTCCTTATCCATTACTAATGCACTTTGACCATTGAAAATCCATATGCTTTTTCCTCTAGCAATATCTTGGAATAGCATTACAATATGATAGTTTGATACTGTTTGCAGGCACATTCTATAAAATTATTAACCATTGCATAAATAAAGCATGACCAAATTAACACTACAAAAGATATAACTACCATATATCAATTTTAACCCTTGATCTATTAAGCAACGAAAGGAATTAAAAACTTGATTAAAAACCTTTCGGTGCTTAAAAGTTTGAGGGTTAGTATGGACTATGTTGGTACTTCCTCATGATCCATGGATGGTAAATGGGGAAAATCATCAACCCTGATTACATAACCTAACTTGAAGGGTATCAAGAGAGTCAAACCCATAACCTTCTAGACCAATGGGGAAGATCTCACATCTAGCTCATGACTGCTTGAACTAAGCCCTAGGGCTGTGGAATATGCTTGCATGTATGTGTGTATGTATGTATGTATGTATGTACGCACATTGTATGTATGGATTTTCAAATTATGATTATTAATGGTAACTTTAAAAATGTTTTCTACGAGATGGGCATCAACATTTTTATAAATTTGGTTTATGAGAATAACACACATGAACATGACAACGTCTCTTCCAACCTAGCATGACAACGTCTCTTCCACCTAGGTTGTAATAGAAGAATGCATGAATATGACAATGGTATATCATTCATTTTATATATAACATAAGACACGCCAATCTATATTTCTTAATATTTTTGGTTAATTGTCAACAACCATCAAAACAACTTTAGCTTAAAATCTAAATATTAAAAGAAAAACAGGACAATACAAATACTGCATGGAAACATTATCATCTTACCTTCTTTATATAAGCGAGGCAACATATTTGTCCCATTTGGATCAGCTCCTTCCCACTGGCAGTGACATTCTGTCTTTGAATACATATAGATTTTCTCTTCATCCAGTGGTGGGGCATCTTGCCTCCCAGGAAAGGCATGAGACCGAGGATTATGTTGCATTCTTTAGGCAGTAATATGCTGCATTTGAGCAGCAACCAATGTATTGACTTTGGAACCACCATATCCACCTTGTGACCTCATGTTTTCTTCTACTTGCTTTTGACTAAACCTATAAGTTCCTTAATACATCTATAAAAACCTGTAGGTAAAATGCACTAAGACTTACCAACACTTAGCATCTAAATGAAAATAGACATTCAAGATTATTTCTGATATTTGGAGTGGGATACTGCCCACTTTTATATTATTTTAAAGGAACTATTCCTTAAGGAAGACTCTTGCCAAGGATATAAAGACTTTCAGTTTCTTCTGAAGTTGATTAAAAGTCCCTAAAATACAAAGGTACCTTATATTTCTAAGAATCTATGTTATTTGAACTTATGCAGAACCTAGTTAGCAAGTAAAATCTTCTTTGGAAAAATACAATATTTGTTCTAAGTTATAACCAATTCTAATCACATAAACCAAACATAGGAAATTTAATCTCTATATATAAGGAAGATGCGAGAAAAAATGTTACATAAACGCTACACAAAAGCTGGATGAACCAAGTAAAAGAAAACAATTCTTACAGTTCAAAATGAGTGAGTCTAGATTTGCAATTATCATTATCAAGAGAAAAGCTCACAAATAAACTGCTTAAGCAAAATGACATTTATAAAACAATGACAAACAATTAATTTGAATTTTTACAGAGATTTGTTGCTTCATGAAAATACGAAGGCAACACCTAACTGTGAAGAATTAGACAAGGGAAAAGATGTAGAATCTTGAAGTGACAACTATAATATATCAACAAAATACAATTTAGAATAGAATGATTCAAAAGAATTCTTCAAGATTTTGAAGTTTGGATACTTTACAAACTTATCCTAATATAAAGTGAATCATTTTTAGAAATTCAAAATAATTGCATGAAAATACTTGTCGAAGTTTTCAACAGCTAGAGTTGTGTGCTACCTCACTTGATGGATGAATTTCAACCATGTTTACATTATAATCATAATGGATATCAAGTTTTGAGCATCAAATAATCAGAAAAATAGCCATACTGTTTGATATGTGCCTCAGGAAGCAACAAACCATATTGATACTAGAACTGTGCAGTAATATTTTGGCTCTCATAAATTTAGCCTTCACATTTTTCTGTCATATATTTACAATTAAAATGGAAATAGAAACAGAAAATTTCCATTAGGTAGAAACAACATTTCCACAATGCTTCCAATACAAATGGATGGCGATAGATAACATTCATTTTCATCAATGCACTCAAGGCATCAACTCAAAATATTTATTGTCAATGAATGTCAGGGTCTTGCATCATACTGATCAATAACATTGGTCAAGTGGAAAGACAAATAAACAAAGCCTTAAATTGGACATGGAGAGCTCTATTAAGTCATAACAAACTATGCATGACAACAATAGACTTACTAAAGAGGTAAACAACAACCAATCAAAAGAGCATACTGTATAAATAAGAGTGTCTAGTATTTTACACAAGTAGTGAGAACCATGTGCATTTGGAAGCTGGTAAACATATTCTCAGTGTGAATTCACCTTTTCAGTTCATTAAGCCCCAAGAAATCACAGATTGATTGCCCAATATCACTAGTTGTTGTTTCGCTATAAATTTTGCTACAAAGTCTTAGATGTCTTCTAAAATTCAATAATGTAAATTCTAACCATCACATTGTTAATTGTTCCCTTGGTTTGCTCTTATATTATATGCTTATAATGTTGCATATACTTTGTTGCAAGATACCCCATCTATAAGCTGGAGAAGAGAATATATCTATGTTGCATATACTTTGTTGCTTATAACATTTATGTATGTTGCAATATAATCCTACAAATAATAGCTTACAAGAATCTTTCATGATAAATAGTATTTATTTAAATCTGCATTACACTATATTTAGTATCTTCAATGTGAAATTTGGACATTTTCTGAACCAAGTTGCTCCCCTATATTGTTCTTTTGGATTCAACACACAATGTATAATATTGCAACCTCTAGGAGTGCAACATAATCCTACACAGAAAAGACACCAAAAACAGCTTACCATGGAATGAAAACCCAAACATTGCATCCCTACAATGTCAAAATTGCAGATCAATTCCGTTGATAACTCCTCTAGTGACAAGAATGGAACATCAAGCGCTTCTAGCTAGAAAAAAAAGGCAAAGTACCTTTAAGAGCTTTTTGAGCATCAATTCCAAAGTTTGGCTTCGTAAAACATTGTTAGTTTGCTAAGAGAATTGTTGAATTCCCTTAATGGGGTCGTCTTTAAGAAAGATAAAACAGACCTGAGTAACAAGACCATGATAAAGAGGTATATTCATCAATTTTGGATAACAACTTAATGGTGTATATTCAAAATGATAAAGGTGGCGTGTTGCCACAAGTCCATCATCACCATTGTTGGAAATGGGTGTTCTAGTCAAGTTTAGAATATTGGCGAGGCACCAAGACCTAAGAACAGAGATGTGGCTAAAAATGATCCTGAGCAAGAGATAGAATGGGTTGAGCAAGATGAGCCATGTGTCTATATAACACTTGCTTTCCAAGGGGTGGAAAAGATTTGAAACATGTAAGATTATAGTATATGCTATGGTATACAATTTACTCTCTGGGTGGTTTACATTGCATTTATAATTTACCTATAATTCTAACAATCACATGGGTGTTGTTAATTTATTTGCAGCCGCAAAAGGTTTAGTGAGAGGTAAGTTGGACACTGTGTTGATTTTTCTGAGCAGCATCGAGAGCCCTTCTCGTCGGAGAATTGGACCACCTGGTCCGGGACCACGGTGAAGACTTAACCCAGTGTTGAGTGACTATTCTGTTAAATGGTAGATATCTGGTCTGGGACCATGATATAAACCCAAATCTGCCCTGGGTAGACTCAACCTTGTGTTGAGTAGACATTTGGTCTGGGACCATGATGTAGACCAGTCTGGGACTGGTAGACTCAGCTTAGTTCTGAGTAACCATTCTGTGGGAGAATGAAGACACTGTAAGCCCTAGACTGGGTCTGGGCATGTGTGTGGCACTTTGACTCTTGATCTATGGGCTTGGTGTGCTTCTCCAAGGATTAGCTACCCTTGGTCAAGTTACCCTAGTCCCAGATCTAGATGTCACACAGTGTATGAGATAAAAGCATTAATAACTCTCTTGGTTTATGATGATGTACTTTTGAAATCAAAAAGACCACAAGGGCACTTGGAAAAAGCCCAAAGTCAAAAGTCAAAATAGTAAAGACTTTGTGACCACAAGAAAATGACCAAAGTCAAAAATCAAAATAAATGAGGACTTCTTATAAAAGTCAAAGGAAAAATAAAAATACTTTTTTGGTAAATGTGAAAGTGAAATTAGGAAAAGAATAAAAATATTATTATTTTTATTTTTCCTAATCTTGTCCACTTATAGGTGAACAAAGGCTTTAAAAGAGGATTAAGTCTTCTCATTTCACATACAAGTTTTTACTCTCACAGGTGAAGAAGACTGTTTTATATTATAACCCTCAGCTAGGGCTTTTTTCATCTTCAGCATTTTTGGACAGCCAACTTCAGCATTTCGCTGTCTTCATTCTTTTTGGGCAGATCGGGTAGACTGAGATACTTTGTGGGCAGCCCCTCTTCCATTTTCCGGGCAGCTTTATTTTTCTCTAAATTTTGGGTAGCCAAGTTCCAGACAGCTTCTTATTTCTTCTTGGGCTGCCACAGTTTTACAAGTAGACTGTTTAGGGCACTGCCCTCTTTCCTTTTGTTCGGGCAGCCTAGCTCATGAGGGCTGCCGTGGCCCTACAGGCCCTCAGGGTAGCCCGAAGGCAAACCCGTGAGGGTCCTGTGATAGCCGTCCTGTTGCAGATGCAACTGTTTTCCTAAATTTTTGAAATTTTGGACCCTCCTTTTTTATTTTATCTTGCTTGGGAGTGTTTGGATTCCTGAACTCTGTTTTTCACTGCTATAAATTTGGATTTTGAGGTTGATTGTTTTTCTTTCATCTCGAAAGTTGAATGACCTAAAAAACTGCCAATGCTTTGACGGTGGAACTTAGCAATTTTCCGTTGTTTTGATTTTACTCGCTATCGAAAGCCTATTCATGTTTGAGTCGGAGCTTTAGTTCCCTACATGGCCGCCGTTGCGGAAACTAAATGATGATTGTCCCGATGGAAAGTCTGGTTTTCACCGATGCACTTTATTTCAATCGGCTTTTTTTTTTGGACGGTTGGCGGTTTCATTTTATCATGGTCGCGGAGCCCATAGCTTTACTATTGTCGATTCCGTGGTTTTTATTTATTCAGACCTTTAATTGATTTGCTTTCTTTTCGCCATCGGAGCCGTTTATGACTATTGATCGGAGGGCTAGTCCTTATGATCTCCGTCGTTGCGGCTGCTTTGACAACTATCTGCCCATTGTTAGTGTTTCTAATTGCCAATACTACGGAGACGTTTAGCATTAAAGGACTCCGACGCCGATTGACTTAATAGTCTCGTGGGACCCGTAGTCTGTTCGTTGTTCGCCGCTGCGGCTATGAATAGGACTATGCTTCCGGGGTCCTTAGTTCTTCCGCTCACCGATGTTTTTATGTTGATCGCGGAAGCCGTTGTTTGTATGGTTTTCGCCATTGCGGCGTCTTAATGAACTAATTGTCTGATGCTATGGTATGATCACCCGCAGAAGTGGATTATCTGCTCGATGCTTAGTATGGGGGAGATTTCCCGTGGATGCTGGTCGAGTCGGGGTTTTTTCTGAAAGGAAGAGTGCAGCTTGGGTTTTGGGCTTTGAGGAATGTCGGTTACATGCTTTCATTGGAGGGTTTCGTTTTAGTTCAGATGCGGTCTGGATTGGGAGGAAGAATCTATTCTATCGGGCATGTGTTTTAGATTTGAGCAGGGGTTTAAGCACAAACTTGCAGGATTTTATTTTGCCTTGACATTCTTTATTTTCATACATTAATATTGTGTATAGTTTATTCTACATAATGCATGTATTGATACAGTTTTGTGTTACTCCGTTAAATGCTAAATGGTCTAAATCTGCTATTTTCATGACAGGATGTTTACTGCGAGTAGGATGTGTTTAAAAGACAAAGTAGAAGGAAGGTAGCAAGGAAGGAATTGGCTGAAGAATGAAGAAGCATAAATAGAGAAAAGAAGAAGAGAGTCAACTCTGAGCTCAACAGGCTCTAGCAGGGGACTAACGGATTACTAAGCAAGAAAAAGTTTATCATTGATCAAGCTGGTCTCTCGTTATAAAAAGCGCTATTAATTTTTAATGAAATGTAACATATTGCCTAAATCATGAGCACTCACAAAAGGACAAAATTGTGAGGTTAAACGGTTGAGGAGCCCAAAGGTCACCGAGGGGCATCCCAAGAGTTTGCTTGTAGTATAAGTATAGGAGAGTTAGAGAGAATCTGGGACTTTTTCCCAGTTAGATTTGTGAAGACATATTGCAAGAAGAACTATTTCCTTTTGCAATAGATAATTACAATTTGCCTGCTGGAGAAAACTTGGTGGAATGTTCTAATGTTGTGCTATGGATTTGTTGAAGAGGAACTATTTCGTTTTCAGCTTTCTGTCCATTAACTGTGAGATCGTTCTAACTCTTTGAATCTATGTTCTTGTATGAATGTTCTCTGGTTTATTTTATGAAAATTTCCACTATGAGTAATGAATGTTGTTCATAAACAATTGGCTATCTGGTTGTTCAAATATCTTTAAATGTTCATGTGCTTTGAAAGAAGTATCAACTCTCTGTGATTTTTCATAATGCATGTACAAAATACATTACTCATTAATAAATGATAATCTTGCTCCTTAGGGATAGGTTAGGTAGTTAGTTTTAATTTCTTGCTGTGTGTGATTTAGATGCGAGAGAGTTTAAGACGAAAGGTAAGAACCTGCGCATCACATTGTGACCGCTCCTCGTATTCTCTATCAATCTGCATTTTAGATAGGCACTTGCATGTCATACTTAAAACTAAAAACACAAAAATATACACGGTGGACCAGGCCACAACCGGTAAAACCTTTTATTTTTGTTACTTGACCTACGGTAGTCGGACGGATTCCCTACACCAAACAGTCACGGGCTAGTTGGGAACGTTGACTGGGGAGAATCCCTTGATGTTGTTGCCTGTGAATTTCCAGGCCTTGTTGCTGCCTTTCACACACCTGGATCACGTGGCAGAAATCTTCAAGCCACTCGGTGTGTCCTTGGGGGCAAGTCTCGAGTCAAGGCTGTCACCTTGTTCTTGACTCCTCCGTTTAGGCTCAACTCCTAACGGAGCCAAGGGGGGTAGACCCTATTAAGTTACTAAGGATGAATTCTTAGTGTGGTGATGTTAAACTGAATCAGTTATTTAGGAGTTTGAATATTTTAACTATAAACAATTGAAGATGACAAGATACGAAAATAAACACACGAAAGCACAAAGCTGATAAACAATATATATATGAAGCAAAAATGACCAATGCCTTAATAATGGAGTCAAATCAAAGAGATCAATGTGCTTGCATGTGCTTGGAGTGAATGTTTTGCAATTGCATCTTGGTATGTTTTAAGTTAAAATTAAAGTATGAATTGATTAAATTAGGCTAAGGGGGGACTCCAGATATACTCGAGAGTACTTGGAGTATGTCCAAAACAAAATCTTTATGGCTACCCGCAAGGAATATGTGGGATGAAATGGAGTCTCTGGGGCTATTGTTCGTAACGCACCCGTTAGGGTGTGACAGAGATCGGCGCCCTAAGGTCACTTTTCAGTAAGTTCCCGCTTCCTTTGGGTATTTTGCCACCGTAGAGGTTTAATCGAGGTGTTGGATTTTCACCTAATGGTTTTGTCAATTGGGGAGAGTGAGTCCTAATTATGCTAGTCACCCAAGTGCTTTTGATACAGCTTGACTGATCGGACGAACCGCAGCCAAGTGCAGAGCATACACACTGGAGTCTTGTAAATTTTAATAAGTTTTAAACTAGGTGTTCTTGTTTAAAAGAAAACCCTCCAAGAACCTCTTTCGATCTAAGTGGATCTCAATCGAGGAATCGAGGAGGGGTAAATTTTATAGTTACTTATAAACCAAAAGTAGAAGAAAGCAAAAAGATACACAATTCAGATTTCTTAATTAATCCTACCACGAATCTCTTTTCCCTTTCGGGTCAATCGGGAAATCGTGGGGTAAATATTACGATTACTTTGAAATGTGAGATATGGAGTATGGAATTAATAACAAGATTAAGTATACTACCCTGCAAATCAGATCAATTCTAGTAAAAATGGAATAAGCAAAAAACGACGAAAATGGCACCGACGCGAATCCCCCCAGGGGGGATGGGGAATGGGCTCGAAAGAGCCTATTCAAAGAATGATTTTATTACCGCAGTTACAATATCAAAGCACTGATAAATCAGAACTTCCTTGGCCCTTATACAGGCTGAAACCAAGATCTTACAGTTATACAAATTTTGTGACAAAAGAGAGACCCCTGGGGGGATTTGAGTGCTCCAAAAGCCACTTTGGACAGCAGCTTCTTTTCTTCTCTGTCAGACCTACTAAAGGACAGTGAGCGTCTTAGAATAACAAATTCCCAAAAGCACTTTAAGAGGACCTTTGGGTCAGCCTACTTTATCTCAAAAAATAATGAAATTAAACTAGCTAAACCGACGAAAAAGGAACCAAGGAAAGCAAGCTTTCCTTGGGATCTTGGCTTGCTGTTTGTGCAGCCAATTAAAATGCACTGATATTGCAGAATATTGAATTTTATCGTTCAGCAAATGAAGCTACCTTAACAGCAAGCTATGAATTTTCACTAAATTGCTTGCGGAAATAAGGTACTTTTAGCTAGATCTCTTGAAATTGAACTTTATGTGCAAAATAAAACTAAGATCTAGAAAATGGAAGGGATCTTGATAATTAGATCTATGTGTGTTTTTTTTGATGAGATAGATCAGATTAATAAGAAACCTTTAAAGTAACCAGTTTGAGGAAAGTTTAATAATTTTTAAAGGAGAGAAAGGGGAAGAAAGGTGCTTGTTGTTGAAGCAGATCTGCAGAGGGAACTTGGTAGAGAAGCACCGAGAGGCACGATCTTAGCAGTCTCTGCTAGAAATCAATGGAATCAAACATGAACCATAGATCTTCCAGCCACGGCAAACCTGTAAGCTACAACACAACTCCTGCAGACAGAACTATCAGATCTGAAGATACATATGAGAAAGGGATGATACAGTATGCAAATAACCTTATTTAACATACAGGTATTAACTCATTCAAACATATGCAACAAATAGAAAGTAAGTAAGCTTACTTACAATGATCTATCCTTATGATTTCAGAAACCATTCAGGTATTAACTCATTCAAACATATGCAACAAATAGAAAGTAAGTAAGCTTACTTACAATGATCTATCCTTATGATTTCAGAAACCATTCAGGCAGACAATAATTAAGTGCAAAAAATTGGAAAAATAGCAGTTTCACCTCGAATGCAGCAAGACAATGACAATCCACACATGAAAGGTACTCCACAATTGAGCCTCCAAAGCTTCTCTTTATTCAACAAATGAAGATCAGTACACAGTTTACAATAGCAAGCCCTTCAGTCCAGCTCTAACTAGCTTGGAAGAGGAGGCTGTGCCTGGATATATACAATTTACAGACCATCTAGCCCAGGGGGGGCGCAATTACTCATGGAATCAAGTGAAATCAACTGATGGAGAGTCCATCAATGCCTGATCTGTGTCTAGCTGAGCCAGATCTGAGTCTAACTGAGTGCAACTGTCAATCGGGGGGCTGATCTGACTGACACCTCAACTTGTTGACTGAAGAATCCACCAAAAATCATCCAGTTGAGCCAAAAACGTGTTGAG
>LPNX010975974.1:122780-162279 GCA_001517045.1 Pseudotsuga menziesii | reverse complement strand
ATATATTTGAGCTCTGCGGCGAGGGGAATAGTGTGAAGTGAATAACCGAAGGAGCAGGAAAAGATAAAAAAAAAATTATATTTTTAAGATGGTGATCGATGAGGTAGATTATGACTCCCTCTCACCAACAGTACAAATTTTTATGCAACCATCGAAGGTGGCGGACTCACAACAGGAAGTAATGTCACCTCCCATGCTTGAAACGTTGAAGCTTGGGTTTCCATGAAGGAAGGACGATACCACATTAATGACAAAAAAAGGTGGCGATCATGAAGGAATAAGGCGTACAGGAGAAAAAGCGAAAAAACATGCTTCCTCCTTAACTGTTGGAAAAGATATTGCGTTAAAAAAAATACCTGACTACCTTTCGCTAGCCTTGATAGGTCGGTTCTGCAGAAAAATAGTCGGGGAAGATGCTCTTCGTAGGTGGATGGAGGACAATTAGAGCCCTCACCTACAACATTTACCTGCCTTCCATATTCTTTCACGTGGATGGATTTTATTTCGGGTCAAGATAGAGGAAGAAAGACAATTTTATTGGAGAATAATTGGCAATGGGGACCTTCGTGGATGATACTCAAAAAATTGACTGTAGATTTTGAAGCAATAGAGAACCTTAGAACGTTCAAAAGGCATGGGCAATTTTACCTAGACTCCCGATGATGTTCTGGAAAAAGGAAATCCTACAAGCAATAGGTGGTAAAATCGACAAGTTTGTAGCTCTGGAATAAAATTGGGAGTAGAAAGTGGATAGAAGGTGTGCAAAAAGTTTGATTGACGTAGACTTACTTGATGGACTGTTCAAGGAAATTCAACTAGAGCTTCATGGGAGCCTGTGGTGACAGAGGTTGGACTACTAGAAGATCCCCTTCCACTGCTTCTTTTGTAAGAAGGTTGGCCATGTAGCGCGAGACTATCTGAGCCCAGAACACAGACAGGTGTAGTTCAGAAAACAGTGGGTAAAAAAGACCGCTCATAATGGAGAAACGAGCTCAGAAGCGGATACAAAAGGTGGCGAACCAAGAACTACCATGGTTGGAACGGTTTTACCTGCGCCTCCTGGTAAGTCGGAACCCCCCTCTCTCAAACATATCCCTTATGTCACTACCTCTAACACGATGAGACCTGAGCAGTCCTCTCCAAGGCCATTTTTCTTGCATGCAGAAACCAAGGTGGTGACACCGGTTAGTACTCATAGCACAAAGGACACTTGTGGCAATCTGGTTAAAGTGGCAAAAGAGGTGCCATCTCCAAAGGAACCTCCCTCTTGGATTAAACACAAAATTTACAACACGCGGTCAAAGGTGTTGGACGAAAGGGAACAAGTGTCGACCGGTGGGTTAGCATTAGATAAGGTGCCTAAGGTCACCTTGGGGAGGAAATCGCATATGGCGCTAAACAAAACTCAAGTAGAGTTAGAAGTAAAAAATGGTAAACAGGCGACTATCGGTAGGGCCCTTAGAGCAGGGAAGGCCTAGGTCAGGGTCACCTGATGCTGGTACTATCCTTCAAGGTGAGGGGGTTGGGGAGATCATCCAAAATAAAATCTCTTAAACGAATGATCGCTAACCTTAAATGGACGATCATTTTCCTCAAGGCAACCATGATGGAAGGTGTAAAATCCAAGGAAGTACTGGATCAGTGGCACAAACACTATAGTTTCGCTTACATAAGCTCGGATGGACACTTTGGTGGTTTGATAACCGCTTGAAATTAGGAATTTTTAGAAGTTGGAGAGGTTAAACATAGTACAGTGCTCAAAATTGTGCTAAAAGAGAAAGCCATTGGAGAATCCTACGCTATGTATAATGTTTATGGTCCTTATCAGGAAAGGAAAGGTTCTGGGGAATCCTTCTTCTCTAAAATATTGTTGGAGCCAAAAAACGTGATCCTCGGAGGGGATTTGAACCTTACTTTGTCTAAAAAAAGAAAACTGGGGTGCAATAGCTCGACAAGATAGCCTTGGTGCCTTCTTCGCTGCGCTTTGAGTCAAAAGATTTGGTGGACCTTCAACCCCTGAAACTAACCCCAACTTGGAGAAATAACAGTTGCGGGGAACACGCCATATCCAAGAGGTTAGATAGATTTTTTATTTCAAAATAGTTACTTTCAGGGTCTTTACGAAAATTGGTAGGGGATACTTGGATCCCGTTGGAGGCTTTTCCCAATGTCTCCTACATGAAACAGTTGGCGAAAAATATTCAAAGAATAAAGAAGGTGATTAAACCCTAGGAAAGGGTTTATAGAGACAATCAACAAAAACAGCTCAAAGAAGTTGAGCTTACTTTAAAAAATATTTACAGCCAAAATGATGCAGGAATTTTTACAGCAGAAGAACTAAAAGAAGTTCAATAAAATGAGTTAAAAAGGGAAGAACTGTTGGAAAAGGAGGAGGAGCTCTTAAGATTAAAAAGTAGGGCCATATGGATTAAGGAAGGAGATAACAACACCAAATTTTTCCACAGATACGCTACTCACAGAAGGAATTTAAACACGATCTCGGCAATCCAAGACATGAATGGGGAGTTGGTTTGTTCTTTTAAGGAAAAAGCGGAGGTTGGGGCGAGGTTTTTCAAAAACCTCTTTAAGGAACTAGAGGGTTGTAATATTCAAGAAATACTAAAGGTCATTAGCCTATTTCCAAGGCTGATCAATGAAGAAATGAGCAATTCCCTGAAGGAAGCAGTTACAGAAGAAGAGCTAGAGAAAATAGTATACTCCTTCCCAAAAGGTAAGAGCCTTGTACCGAATGGTTTTACTATTGAATTTTTTAGGGTTTCTTTGATCTAGTAAAAGGGGACTTGCTGAAGGTGGTTAAGAGTCTCAAAGAGCCGGGAACGTTTTAGGAGCCCTAAATTCTACCTTCTTGGCTCTCTCATCCCTAAGAAACAAAACTCATCCTCCTTTGAGGATTTCAGGCCAATCTCATGTTGTAATGTGGCTTACAATATAATTGCCAAGATTATAGCACAACATCTAAAGCCAATTTTGAGTGAAATTATAACTGAGTAGCTATTTGGGTTTCTTTTCAATTGTCATATCCATGATGCAGTGTCTCTTTCATAAGAGGCAATCCACATCGTTAAAATATGCAAGAGTAAATCCTTTGCTTGAAAATTAGGCCTCTCTAAAGCTTATGACAGGGTTAGTTGGACATTCCTAAGGCTACTAATGATTAAAATTGGGATGGATTTAGAAATAGTCAACTGGATAATGGGGTGTGTACAGTCAACCTCCTTTGAAGTATTGATAAATGGCTCCCCCTTAAATTTGTTCAGGTCTTCGAGAGGCCTTAGACAAGGGTGCCCATTATCCCCCTTTTTATTCCTACTGATAGTTGATGCCCTAAGCAGAATTATCCATCAAGCTAAGAGGGCAGGTTCCTATAAAGAATTTATAGTGACTAACACTGAAGAATTGTCTCACATTTTGTTTGTGGATGATGTGGTAATGATGGGTGAAGGGACTTGGGAAAACCTCAAAGAGGCAGAACATATTTTGGACTTGTATACAAAGGCAACAGGAATGCATATCAATGTCGAAAAGTCCATCCTCTCTGTAAATGAACTCCCATATATGGTAAGGAATAGAATAAGTATCGACCTCCCTTATATAGTTAAACCTATGTCAGAAGGTTTCAAATATTTAGGGTTTGTACTCAAACCTAATGCTTATCCCTTTAAATACTGGGGTTATACAAAAAGATTGAAGGATGTATTGGGTGTTGGACCAACAAGTTCTTATCTAGAGGAGGAAGATTGGTCCTCCGCAAGGCAGTGCTACAAAGTATACATGTGTATTGGGCCACTATTGCTTATATTTCGAAAGGCATTTTACAGAAATTTAGGAAAAAAATCTTCCCCTTTTTATGGTCTTCCAGGAAACAGTTCGAAGGAATCCCATTGGCCAAGTGGCAAACGCTAGCCAATCTTTAAAAATTGCGAGAAAAGGACATCAAGAACCCTTACCTTTTCTGACAATCTTTGGTTGCTAAAACTATATGGAATTTAATAAAGAATCCTGAGTCCTTCTGGGGTAAGGTCTTAATTTCCAAATACTATCCCAATGGATCAATCCAAGACTGGATTAGGAAACAAGATAAATATTATAAAAATGGTTCCATATGTTGGAAAGATCTAGTGCTAGATTTCCCACAAGTAGGCAATTGGTTGGCCTAGTCTGTAGGAAATGAGAGAGAAGTTTGAGTCAGGGAAGGTCCTTGGGTAGGAGCAGGGGAGAGGTATAAACTGTCAGATGCCCTAATTGTGAAACTAAGAAGCTTAGGGATCCTAAAGCTTAGCCAAGCTTGTTCACTTTCCCTACACAAAGAAACTCTCTGAAAAAACTCTGAGGACTTGGGAATAGAGGAAGGACTAAAGGAAGAATGGAATGATTTTGTTTCTCTCCTTCAGTCTTGTTTTATTCATCTGGGGGAAGAGGCCAAAGATAAATTGGTCTAGATTAAAAATCTTGCTAATGGGGATTATACGGCCAAACTAGGCTACAGGAGCTGGGCCTTAGAGCAGTATCAAGTTAAGAAATTGGATTGGTGTAATCAAGTATGGAAGGGTGAGGGCCCCTTAAAGTCCAAGATAACTCTTTGGTTGGCACTAAAAAGTGATCTCTTAACCTAGGAAAACCTTAAGAAGAGAGGTTGGATTCGTCCAAGCTAGTGTGCACTTTGTCATTCAAACGAGGAAACCGGTTCTCATTTGTTTAATTTATCTGCTTATGTAGAGACAGTATGGAAGGCAGCGTGCAATGAACTAAAGTTTCAAGGGATGCAGGGGGGCTCTCTTGAACACAAGGACAAAGCATGGTGGGCTGAAAGATCAATATGTTTATACAATGCTCTCCCGTCTTTTTTTACATATGGAATATGGTGGGCTTGGAATATTGTTATCTTCAATAACAAATTGATTCCTCATGAAGTAACGACAGCTCTTATGGTGCAGTGGACCAGGGACATTAAAACAAAACAAAAAAGACAAAGGAAAGAATAATGGTTCCTCCAAAAATAAATAAAACAGTTCCTTGGGCTTTCTTTGATGGTACAAGTCAGGGAGACCCCCCTTTGGGAGGTTCAGGAGGTGTGTTATACTTCTCTGGAAAACATAAAGTGAAAGCAAAGTTTTCTCTTGGTCATTGTACCAATAACAAGGCAGAACTAACAGCTTTGCATACGATCTTAAATTTGGATATAAATAACAATATCTCTCAATTACAAGTATTCGAGGACTCCAAGATGGTGGTTGATTGGGTGAACATAAAGATCCAAATTAATGCTCCTCATCTACAACAACTGCTGAGTGAAATCATAAGGCTTTTGGAACTTTTCGTAGGGTTTAGCATAACTCATATTTACAGTAACCTGAACATGGAAGCATACGGCCTTTCCAAATTAGCTCATCTACTTGCTCCATGCAATCTAAAGATAGAGGAATTAAAAGAGAACTAGAACTAAACTCTTTTTGTAAATGAGGGTTTTGTAATCTAGAGTGGAAAGACTGTGTATAATAGTTACAGGATTTTTGGTATGTATTTATGCCCTAGGTTCAAGTCTATGTATTTTTTTAATGTACTAAGGGTACGAGCCCTTATACTTTTCACAGATGTAATATGAATGTGTATTGTATTGTAGCATTGTAAAATGATCTCTGTGATTGTGAGAGAGAGACTATGAGAAAGGGAAGAGGAAGTGCAGCGGGGTTGTTGCAGGTTGTATGCCTTCATTTTGTTGGATGGTATAAAATAAAGGACTGGCAATTTATGTGTGGGCGTAACCCATCTTGGGTGAACCACGTTATGTTTGTGTCTCTCTTGTAATGTGTTTTAATATTTGCATCTTGCTTATTATTTATTGTTATTGCTCTACGGTCATGGTTTTCTAACAATATGGTATCAAAGACGATTCCAATACTAGGTGTTTATGCTAGACATTGTTTCCAAACTACAAGAAAACAAGCCAACATAATCTCAAATATCTCAATAAAACAAAACAGGGTTTTTAGGGTTTTTCAAGGTTTTCTGGTTGTGAAGTTTGATGACAAGAGGGAATGCATTCATAACCCAAATAAAAACTAAATCACAAGCATAGAAAAACTGAGATGCATAACATAATAACCATGTATCCAACAGAAAACAACACTGAATTTCATCCACAAATGGCAAGCACTACAAGCATAAAAACTTTAAACTAGCAATGAAATTACCACTTGAGTAGCTAAAACAGGCTATAAATGAATCCAGAAGACAAACTGAAGGGTAAATGGAGCATATAATTCATAATCAGTATTTCAAATACACATAAGAGTCATTTACTTAGCATATGGACAAGTCTGAAGACCTCCTCTTGCCAGCCAAAAAATCGAACCTCTAGTCCTCTTTGTGACATACATTAATACTATCCTCCAAAATTTAGTTAAGAACTAAACCCTAACTGCTTTTCAACCTACTCATCGAAATAGTTCTATCAAAATAATAATTACAAAAATGAAATATCCTTCAAAACATAACTAATAACTAATTGTGTTAACAAGCCTCACAGATCTTTAGCTGCCTATGCTAACAAGGCTATCCCTTCTAGGGCTTGGGCCTTTCTTCTAGCCTTCAGTTGCTCTGCTTCCATCTCTGCCATCTTTCTAGTGAGTTATTCATTTTGCTGTTGTAGATATTTTATGGTTTGTTTTAACATTGTAAATTGTGACTCTGTATTTCTTTTTCTTTTCAATGCCTCTTTTGAGACTGCAACCAGCTCCCGATAGTGGCTATTCACCTCATCCAGATCCTCTCTGAGTCTTCTATTGGCCATAACCAAGCCATCATTTGTCTCCTGCATATATTCCACCTGATGTTTATACTGCTTTATAGTTCTCTGTAAATTTTCTTTCTCTGAATCAAATGCTTTATTTCCTGCTGTACTTTGCATCTCATTGGGAAGCCATGGAATGTTTAGTCTTCTATAGATTTCTTCATCTTCTGGAAGCAATTCTGTAGGAGTCTCATGAAAAATTAGGTTTTATTTAGTCTCAGCTTCACATGGAACATTTTCATCAACCATCAGCTTGTTTTCTGAGTGAGAAACCTCTATCTCACCTTCTTGTTGTTCCTTTAACATTTGACTTCGTATCTCTAAAAATACATCAGACAGTTTAGTTTCAGTAAGGGAAGATTGTCTTTCTGATTTCATTGCCCTTTTTCCTTTACTGTCACCCTTATCAACATCCAATTTTTCATCAGAGGAGGATTCATCTATCATAGTTACTCCTTCTTTATTCAATTTAGGGTTTAGCAATTTCTTCATATTCAGCATGAGCTTGATTCTGGGTCTAGTTTTTGGTCTCCACCCAGGATCTAGTTCCCCTAACATTTTGAAAGTTTTTCCTTGATGGGTGACTGAGGCAAATTCAATGACTTTTAGCTTCTTTCTCTTTGGTACTACTACCTCATCTTCCTGACTGTGAAATTCTTTTTTAGTGCCAACCTTAGTTTCATAATTAACAGGAAGTTTATCATCCTCAAACAAGCCTACCTCACCCTTTGACAGGACTGTGATTGGAATTTGTTTTTGGACTTTAGTATCCTCTTCGTCACCTGAAACTTTCTCTGCAAGTACAATCTTCTCAGCAACAAATGTCTCTGCTGGTGCATCATCCTGAACAGGCTCGGTCTCCTTATTATAAGACTGCAAATCTTTGCTATCAATGTCATTTAGATGTTGTTTAGACTCATAATCTTCTTTTGCAGGCTCT
Source organism: Pseudotsuga menziesii (assembly GCA_001517045.1). Lineage (NCBI taxonomy): Eukaryota > Viridiplantae > Streptophyta > Pinopsida > Pinales > Pinaceae > Pseudotsuga > Pseudotsuga menziesii. Next base: position 154,528 of record LPNX010975974.1, on the reverse strand, counting down.
GCAACTTCCTCCAATTTAATATTGTCTTCTTCTTTAACCTTTATCTTCTGTCTTAACTTTCTGATCAAGGTCTATCCTTTATCAGCTTCTTTTCTATTAGACTGTCCTTCTTGACTATTCTGAAACCCTGACCAAAAAAAGGAAATATTCCCAAGTTTTTCCTTTACTCTGCAAAACACTGTTGATAATGAGTTTGATAAGCCCATGGTGAAAAATGGACTGTCTAGTATAATTTTGGTGTTCTTTGATTCTGCAAGACATCTTCTGTGGGCTCTTTAGCAAGAAGAAGGGCAGGTTCATCTTTGATTCATTACTGAGGTGTTGAAGAAACCTAAAATGGTATTTAAAAACGAAGGCATACCTTCCTTCACATGTAATATAACTTTGTAAAACCTTAATAGGTTCTACCCATTCAGGCCTAAAGTTATGGATGGGCACACCCTTACCCCAATCTGGAACTATACCAGGCAATAGGTAACTTTGTGCATTAAAGGTGAATGGCACTTTCTCAAACCAAATTTCTCCCTCATTTTTAACCCATGTTGCCTCAGCTACCAACTCTTTGGTCAATTTGAATTTCAAACTATCAAAAGATACAGTATCTTTGTCATAACACTGAGCAAACTTATGGGAGACCTCAGCATTGTATCCATCAATTTTCTTGAAAAATATCAACCATCTTGCATTTTCAAATAGCTCATCACATTCTGGGAATTTATCTATCCAACTGAGATCAGTGGGCTCGGCCCTATTAGTTTTTCCACTCTTCTTCATTTTCAATATGGTTTGCAGCACCTGTCAGTAATCTCACAGTCTATATATCTTCAAATTTGCACAGTTTTGGCAGTCTATTTATCTTCAAACTCTCACAGTCTGCCCTATCACCAGTTTAGGAAATTTTTTGTACCAAGTTTCAACAATTTGACCTAATCACGGATTCAGGGACCTCCAATAGTTCTGCTCTGAACTTTACTAACTTAAATGATGAATACTTAGATATATGGATTAACATCTCATCATTCAAAGTCTATTGAGTGAGCAAATTCATGTATTTCCTTAGAATTTTTGACACTATAAGCTTTATCAGACAACCCCCAAATTTAACAAACCCTATCAAATGTCACGCGGGGTACCTGCTCAAAATCTTAATAGAGGCGCTGGAAGTTGATCCCTTGAAAGGTTAGATGTCGAATTGCACGTTCCAGCTGTCTTCAACTGTCTAGATCACTTCGAACTATCACCTCTGGGAAGCCCTAATTCTTCCTTCAACTGTCAAAACTCTGATTTCTCAGCCATATGTCTCCACCACGACCTTCAATGCCTTTGTATTCTTCAGCTTAGGAACCTATTTCCGAAAATTCTTCCTCGTTCCACTCACTGTCATCATTTGCCATGAACTTGCATACAATTTCCACGATCTCCCTCACACGATGACTAGACAACTGTTTCAATGATTAGCCTGGCAAGACATGTATCAAATGTGATAATTGATGTGGTTAACACCTTAGGAATGAAACCCCTGAAAAAATCGGATTGAAAAATGACTATTTTGGCACTCGCGACTTTCTTGTAGCGCGCTAGTGCATTAATTTCGCTCTTGCGCTACAAGAAAGTCCAAACACATAATTTCATGTCATTTAATCACTAATCCAGTTTTAATACTTGGTTTATATGATTAATCTTTGATCTTAGTGTCATTAATGAAACCATTAATCAATATACACCTTGTAGAACCCTTCAAGAATGAACTCTACGCAAAATTTATAAAAGCAAGCTTAAAAATAGGAAAAATCAAAATGATGAAAACTAAAAGGCATAAACTCAAAATTAACCTTTACACCAAAATTTCCTAGAAGTAAAAATATTACCAAATTTCAAAAACATAAACAAAAGCATAAAACTAAGGAAGACAAAATCATGACCTAACACTAGGATATACTTATTTGCAAAAGAAGGGAATACATTTTGAGTGGACACAAGAATGCGAGGAAAGCTTCCATCTAATGAATAAGCTTCTTAGTAGTGCTCCAATTTTGAAAATTGCAAATTCGTAAAAGCATTTTGTGGTGTGCATTGATGCACGTAAACAAGGAATTGGAGGATTTTTTATGCAAGAAAATCATGTGGTATGTTATGAGTTTGGAAAGTTAAAAGAACATGAAAAAGTTATGTTTATACCCATGATCTAAAGCTTCCTTCCATAGTGCATGATTTGAAAATGTGGAGGCATTATTTGATGGGCAAGAAATTTGAGCTTAGAATGGGCCATTGTAGTTTGAAATATTTCTTTGATTAGCCAACATTAAATGCAAAGCAAGCCAAATGGATGGATTTTTTACATGAGTTTGATTTTGAGATCAAACACATAAAGAATAAATAAAATAAAGTGGCTAATGAACTCAACATAAAAATGCATGCAATCCATACGGCAATAATTAGCATTTTCGAATAAGATTTGAGGCAGAGGATTGTTGACACTCTTGTTGAAGATGAACACAATGTTCAAATAAAAGATAAATTACAGTAGCAAAATTTGGTAAAGAAGTATGAAGGTTATGATATGGAGGGTGATGGAATTTTACTCTACAAAATTAGAATGTAAGTTCCTAATGTTGTATATTTGAGAAGAATTTTTATGGATGAAATCCATAAAATACCATGTTTTGGATATCCATGACACCATAAAGCAAAACAATTTTTATAGTAAAGAAGAAATATTTTTGGTCGGGAATAAAGAAAGGCATTACCGAGTATATCTCTAGATGTATGAAATGTCAGCAAGTGAAGTTTGAACATCAACACTCAACAATTTACTTACAACCTTTGTCAATTACATAATCGAAATGGGAGGTGATAATTGTGGATTTTATTATCGGATTGCCAACTACTTTAAGGACATCATTCCATCAGGGTTGTGGTGGATAAATTGTCTAAGGAAACACATTTTATCCTAGTTAAATCTACATATATGGTTAATGAGATAGCAAGAATATTCATGAAATAAATATTCAAATTGCATGGATTGCTTAAGGTAATTGTATCTGATTGAGATATAAAGTTTACATCCAACTTTGGGAAAAGTTTTTTTGTAGACTTGGGCACACAACAGAAATTTAATATTCCCTATAATCCACAAACAAATGGGAAAACAAAAATATCAAGTGATTGAAGACATGTTTTGCATGTATGTGATGGATAAACCATCCAAGTGGGAAGATTATCTACACTTGGTAGAGTTTGCATACAATAGTGGGCATCAAGCAAGTCCTTGACAAGTTTAGATAACAATATTTATTGGTATTTTACCTTGCATTCTACATCTACCTTAGTGAGCTGATGAATGTTCCCATAGAACCTAGCTCAATTCACATTGAGCACTTTATCAATACAATCAAATCACACCCTTTTGTTAATGAAATACACATTTTTTGTTTAAAGATTCCAAACAACTACATGGTTGAGGCCTTTCTTAAAACAAATGATGACATACAAGATACAACCATTGTGTAATAAATACAAACACTTTGTATCCATACAAGCTACAACCATTGAGGCATTGGAACAAACACTTTGTATGCATACATTAAACTCAACTCATTGAGGCATTGGAACAAACACTTTGTATGCATACATTAAACTCAACTCATTGAGGCATTTAAACAACTAGTTAGCAAGCATTAAAACTCACAACCATTTGGGAATTTGACCAAACAAATTGTAAGCATGATTTGGATCATTCTCTACCTTCTATTACATTTAACAATGGATATTACATGGGTTGTTAATCCACAAATCCAGGCCACAAAACCAAACCCACAGGCTGAAGGTGTTTCTACAAAACTTCCCAGATCGATGATTTGGGTTTGCAAAATCTTTTATTTGGAATCAAAATGGGGGTTCCGAGGAAATATGGAATAAATACCCCCTAAAGTTGCACAAATTTGAAATAGAGTTTTCTAGAAAATAGATTCAATTTCAACAAAATCGTAAAGGATTCAAAATTGTCTTTCTAATTGATTGGAGCTATGAGTAATCTACTACAATCATACCCAAGGGAAACCAATTACCCAAGATAAATCTCATTTATACATTTCATCAAACATATTACAATAAACCTTTTATACAATCCTTTATGAACAAACCTAAAACTCATTCACACATTCCGTCAAACAAGTTGCATGTATCCAAACAAAGCAATGAAATGCTACAGGTTTTATTAACAATCTATAAATTCTAATAATACTAACTCCAAGTATTTCATATTTTTGGTGAGTATATGACCAAACATATTTTAAACTTTCATCCCAAACTATCAAAATCCCACATCATATATTATAAGAAATAGACAAATTACCAAAAAACTATTTGCAAAAATCTAGAATTGTCACATTCAAAACTGCTATAATAAAAAGCAAATATCTTTGAAACCACCACCTAAATATCAATATATTTTGATTGGAATTATGTCCTCATACCCATCATCTATAAATAAAATCACACACCAACCCGGTTTACACACTTCTAGTTACAATTGATCCTCAAAAGCAAATGAGTTTTATCTTTTTTTTTTGCATTTAGCCATTTTATCAAACATGACGATGACAAAATTCTAGCAAACAATTTGCAGACCATCTTAACCCAAGTTAACCCAATTAATTATACAACCAAATCCGTTCATATTTTAGCTCTTAAGAAGAGAATAGAAGAATGAGAAGAGAAGAAATTGTTTCAGCAACATCTACCTTAGCTTTGATATCACCTGCATAACTTTTGAATTCAACATATCATCTCTTTGTGTTTATCGAAACCTAATCATACAAATTTGGTACCAAATTTGCATAAGTGGGCTAGCTTTTAGAAAAACAACTTACAACCCTACATAAACCCAATTTATACAAGTGAATAAATCCCAATTTACCCAACATTTTCTTGGCAACGAAGTTCACTAATAAAATCGTCAAATTACCAAGTCAATTTTATCCATAATTTACCAAATAAAACAAAAAATTCACAAGAATTAATACCTTTTACGGAGTAATTCCCTCCAATTTCTTCCTGGAGTTTATTTATTGGCAATCAACAATTTCTTCATGGAGTCTATTTCTTAGCAATCATCCATTTCTCAAATCACAACATAAACATTGAAGCCAATACCCACATTAGTATTTACAAAAGTCATAAATATAAACATAGTTGAATTACAAATTAATACAAGGAATAATCAAAATTAAAATGCTACCGACATTATATGTGGCCACATTAGCTCATCAAGGTTCCAATAGAAATCTTCCAACAACTCTAGGCCTTGCCAATTAGATTAGACCAATCGGTTTTCCTCCTAGCCATATCCAGGGAGAAATTCTCTCCCTAGAACCCTTGAGATATAAGAGCCCACACACAATACCATGATTCCAATATAGTGAGTTATCCAAGGAAACATTGGGAAGGATATATTATATTCCTCACAATACCACTCTCCTCTTGACTCAAATACTTAAAATTGGTTAAGTGTTAGAATTAGAGATTCCAGATTCATTTCGACAGCATGTAGTTACTCTCCAGGTCTCCCTTAAACCCATGAGGGTACCCCTATATTTATATCCCATGAGTGGGGTGACACCTCACCCCCTCATATAAAATTAGAGGTTTAATTAAATTCCAAAATTAATAATATTCACTCCCCCTTGAGGTGGCTTTCTCTCCATTTTTCATATTTAATTATTTAATATTCACCCACCTCTGTGTCCATGTGAAATAATTATTAAATATTTATTTTACATAAATAAATATTTCATGTTTTTCATTAAAATACTATTATAACTTAAGAGCCCCTCCAAAGTGGGCAAAAAAAATAAAATTAATTAAGGGTTTACCCTATGTTAGATTACCCAATTGTTTCATGCCCGAGACTAGTATTTTATGTTAGGGAATAGGGATTACACACCCCTATTGCATGCCCCCTAAAATTATTAGGAATCCATGCCCTTTCCTTGTATCTAGGACTCTGCACCCTAATATATTCATGACTTCACACCTTGCTCTAATTCAGAGATTCAAGACTTCGCACCTTGATAAGAGATCCAAGATTCCATGTCTCGATCTTCATGTGGGTTTAGGACTTCGTTCCCTAACCTCCATGGCTTCTCATTTATTTGGATTTGAAACTACACATTTCCCTCGAGGTACTAGATGTGAGGTATCACCCATTCGCTGGGTTGTTCACAAGGTCTTATTCCAAGGCGTTATTCCAAGGCCTTCACACATCACAATCTCATAGCTCAAAAGCATCAAATGAAATTCATAATGAAATGAACATAATTACAGTTTACCAGATGTATGTGTGACTTCCAGAATCAATTTGATTATGCAGAAATGGATTTCACAATCATTTATGATCCAAGCATCCATGTTGGAAAGTAATTAAGTATACTTCCAAATCTTGGTCATTTTAAGATTAAGTATGCATAATCATACAATAAATGTATAATTAATAAAACCATGATCAACTATATGTGCCACACATCAAATATCATCCATGGTTCCCTATATCACAATCATCAATGGTCAACCAAGTTATGCACCAAGCCATCGGTCATATACAGAAAGAGAAACACCCATATAACTCGTGCACAATAAAAAAATCATTTGAGATATATAATCTAATATACCACCACACACATATATTGGTCATGCGACTCAAACTAGGTCTACAACATATAAGTCCACACACAAGTTTGTCATACACAATCCATACATAAATCTATCAAAACTTGACCCTATGGCCGCATAGACTAGACCATTCAAGATGGGACATTACATACTCCCCCTCTTCGGATAAACTTGGCCCAAAGTTTTAATCAAATAAAAATAAAACTCTAGATGCATAGCATATGTGTAAGATTTACATGCTTAGTTTCAATATGAGATAGCATAAACTAGATGCCTATTCAATATAAGTACAATGAGAACTTTCCTCAAGCTTTGTATACAAGTTTCACAATCACATTCTTAAAAATAAATAAATAAATAATATGGAGATATACAATACCCATCACACCATAAAACTATTGGACAATGTGATGTCTGCAAACTTGTATGGGGAGATAATAACACAAAAACACTCAAATGGGTAGAAGAGATGAGATTAGGCCAAAGAACTAATCTTTCTAAACCATTGAATGACATTCATAACATTAAAGGAAACCTAGGATACAAATAACATGGTTTTTTATTGTTAATTCACTGAAGTAATCATTGAACATAGTTTCAAGAAACAAATTCCAAAAGAATAAACGAAATTACAATTCAATTATATGGATACATGTTTCCATAAGACATAATGAAAATGGAAGAATTATTTCCATGATTCAAATAATTTAGTGACCAATACACATCAAGTTAACACTCTTTAATACCATCTTGAAACCACAATCTATTTCAAGTCACTAGCCATCAAAATTTCTTCGACAATCACAAGGTACCAATCGTCAATAGACAATGAAGATGCTTAGCTTGTCAAGACTTGTGCCAAGCATGCTTGTTATGTGAATACTAACAAAAACATGTTGAATTATTACGTTTAATAGGCTTATCGACAACTTACACTTCAATAGTTAATCAAGGTCTTTAAGGTTTAACTATAGCCACATGTACAATAGTGACTCATACACTTGGGTTTTGCAACCACACATTCATGGTGATCCAATAAATTCAATGCTCATATAGATATGACACTAAGGATGTAATTTCCCATTTATATAATGTTTCTAGCTTGAAGATGTAGAGCTAGGAATTCTATGTATATCCATCCATGGCAAGGATACAAACTTAACTAGTAGTAGTCCATAAATTATGTAGCCATAAGATGATTTTTCATTAGTCTTCATGAAAATGGTTGCATTGAAAGATGGTTAACTAACCAACGAAAATTGCTAATAAGTTATATTCACAATCACATTTCTAAATTGTAGCAAAGGGTGGAATAGACAATGGACCAAATCTATACATTCATATACCAATTATTTATTTAAGTGGCCAATTAAACCATAAACACACAATAAAATTGCACTAATGACAATAAAAGCATAATCGAAACATAAGAAGAGCAAATAAAATTCACCCAAGTATCCATTCTTATGAGGGTCAATAAGATTTCATTGGTCTATTTGCACACCCAATGAAATGGATATGATTATTGGAATTACTGTCCACATTTGTTGTGGCTTAAACAATGTAATAACCATTCCCACAGCGTAAATTTATATTTAAAATCACCCAATGAGAATGAATAAATAACAATACTAGAAATTTCATTTGTGTGATACACAAATTTGAGCTTAAAGAATGCAAAATTTCAAGCAAACCAACTAAAAAGTCACGATCGTATCTTGATGTAGTATCATAGTAGTTTGAAGCATGATAATGCATAATGATGAAATAGAAAACCCAACACACTTTACCTGGAAATTGCAATAATAATAACCTTGTGATAAAAGTTGAAGGGATAAAGGTATGACTAAAAATTTCACTAAGATGCAAGGAAATTTCAAAGTTTAATATGCCTTTGGTATGGCTAGAAGTTACATCAATATAACAAGATATTTTTAATTTTGATGGTATACGATTGAAATATGCAAGACAAAGAAATCCATGGAAAAACACTTTATTTCCAAAACTAAGTACATCATTTTACAACATTGTCTTCAAATTTTCTTCATTTTGATTTTAAACACATGTTTTCCATTTTGAGTTTCAATGATCATTTTCATGGATCCCCCTACACTTTTCAACATGCTCTTGCGTCATTGATGGTGCATTTTCATTTATTTTACTGCCCAATCACTTTCCCAAAGCTCTTATCATTGTTTATGGCTAATGTAGATGCTATTTTCATGTTTGAGAGATGGGAAAACATTTCTTTCAATGGGATACAATTTACCTTTGCCTAGTTTGGTATAGTTGACGATCAACATCATTGCCATTCATACACATTATGAGTTGAATACCCATCAAGCAATGTTTTGGTTGAGAAATTAGTTTGAACACGTAGCATCAACCAAGGAAAATAATGGAAAACTCTATTTAACCATTATATAGCAAGCCCAAACACATTTCATTTTGCTTCTCTAGTTTATTTATGTCTACTAAAGGATATAAATAAAGATCATAAGAATGAGAGAAGAGTATAAGAGGATTTCCACTAAGAATTTCCAGCCATTAAGACAAGCATTGGGCTACCATCAAATCATTTTATAAAAGGGAATTTCTTCGAATAATTTTCAATCATTAAAACTAGTTCCCGCACAACAACACCGGGGTCTAACTAAACTCACCCATGTTGTTAACCACAACCATTTAAATCAATTCCAATCAATGTGTTCTTAGTTGAAATTTTTTAACAAACACTTAAGTAACAACCTCAACAAGGCCACACTTATCATTCAATTTGCGTTCAGAAAAATGTCAATAGAAGAATTTACCATTGAATTGGAAATTGGGAGTAGAGGTACGTACCATACTAGCCTCAATGTGTTCCGAGCCAAGGAGACTACATATTAATCCCTTTTTTGATGCTTGATAAGCGATGTCTACAACAAATTTCCTTGCTAATGCAGCTGCATTCTCAAACCACAACTTAGATTCATACAAAACCTCAACTTTTAGTACAATGAGATTACATGTATCCAACAATTAATTCAAGTTAGCATGCTAAAAATATCACCAAAATCATATTTTTAAACCATCTCTCGTTCTTCATAAACTATGGTTAGCTTTTGACATACTGCATGAATTCTTAAAAAAATGTCACAATTACAAATACCTTGTTAGTTTGAACCCAAAATGAGAGAATGAAAGTGCAAACTCAAGACTATTGCAAGGATAATACTTTGCTACATTGACAATATACCTTGCTAAGCCCAATCAAGGTGTCCTTGTTAAACCCCAACTAGAGCAAAGGAAGGGATAAGTACCAATGAATCCTTAGTGACTTTACTATATCAAGGATCATATGATCCCCTTAAAACACTTGTCAACAAGGCTGCATTCAACTCCAACAACATACCTCCATGTGCACAATAAATAGAAAAATCAATAGCCAACAACAAAAGTAATTTCATGAAAGACAAATGTGTAGGGACAAACTAATGGAAATACATACAAGAAACATACGCATCTTAACCAATATGATTAATCTCAAGCCATCATCATTGACCTCGCCCCAAAGGAAGAAATATACATTAGCATGTAATCCCTATATCCTAGTATTGGAACTGACTTTGATACCATATTGTTAGAAAAATAGGACCGCAGAGCAATACCAATAAATAATAAAAAAGAGGCAAATATTAAAACACATTACAAGAGAGACACAAATATAACGTGGTTCACCCAAGATGGGATACGTCCACATAGAAATTGCCAGTCCTTTATTATTATACCATCCAACAAAATGAAGGGATACAACCTGCAACAACCTCGCTGCACTTCCTCTTCCCTCTCTCACAGTCTCTCTCTCACAATCATAGAGACCGTTTTATAATGCTACAATACAATACACATTTGTATTACAATGCTTTCTTTTATAGGGGAATTACCATGGGAAAATATCACGTGTCACCCAATACCATGGGCCCGTAAACTGTTAGCCAATAAACATCCCAAAAAATTTCTTTCAGGGGCTTTTCCCTTGAACCCCCTTTCTCAAGGGCATTGTTCCTGAACCCCTGTTGGCCCTTGGACCCCCACGGGGGGTCGCTGTCCCACTAGACCCCCTTGTTGGGACAAGTGTACAGTAAAACTGGATTATAAACACGGTTGAACAATAAAGATCTCTGAATCTGGAAGATAAGGCTCGATGACCAACACATATGTAAGGTCCTGAATTACCGACCATCAAAACATTAGAAAAAAGTTTTAAAAGAGGGATATATATAAATATATAAATATATATATATAAATTATTCCTTGACAATTTTAGATAACAAGATTTCTTCATATTTTACTCTGTGTAAAACATCTACCTTAATGAGTTGATGTATGTTCCATTGAACCTAGCTCAATTCACATTGAGCATTGTATCAATACATTCAGCCCACACCCTTTTGTTAATAAAATGGAATTTTGTTTGTTTAAAGATACCGAAAAACTACATGTTTGAGGCCTTTCATCAAATAGTTGATGACATACAAGCTACAACCAATATGGAATTAATACAAACACTTTGTATGCATAAAATCTACAACCATTGAGGAGTTGAAACAATCACTTTGTATGCATAAATTAAACTACGACTCATTGAGGAATTTTAACAACCAATTAGCAAGCATTAAAACTCACAACGATTTGGGCATTTGACCAAATAAATTGTAAGCATGAATTGGCTCATTCTCTACATTTTATCACAGATTAACAATAGATATTACATGGATTAACAATCCACAAATCCATGCCACATAACCAAACCCACAAGCCAAAGACGTTTATGCAAAACTTCCCAAATTGATAATTCAGGTTCCAAAAACCTTTATTTTGGAATCAAAACGCATGTTTCAATCCCAAATGGCACATATACCTCCTGAAGTTGCGCATATTCGAAACAGATTTTCCAAAAATCGAGTTTTCTAAAAAGTAGAGTCAATTTCAACAAAATTGTAAAGGATTCAAAATTGCCTATCTAATTAGTTGGAGCCATGAGTAATATGCTATAATCATACACAAGGGAAACCAATTACCCAACATAAAACTCATTAATACATTTAAACAAACATATTGCAATAAACCCTTTATACAATCATTTGTGAACAAACCTAAAACTCAATCAAACATTTTGTCAAACAAGTTGCATGTACCCAATCAAAGCAAATCACATGCTACATGTCTTATTAACATTCTATAAATTCTAAAATACTAACTCCAGGTATTTCATATTTTTGGAGAGTATATGACAAACAATATATAAAACTTTCAAACCAAGCTATCCAAATCCCTCATCCTAGATTATAAGAAAAAGACAAATTACCAAACAACTATTTACAAAATTCTAGAATTGTCACATTCATAATTGCTCTCATGAAAAGCATATATATATATATATATATATATATATATATAACCACCAACCGAATCTTGAGATATTTTGTGGGGAGTTATGTCCTCATCCCCATAATCTATAAATAAAATTACACACCAACTCAATTTACACATTTCTAGTTACAATTGATCCTCAAACGTGTTGATGACAAAGTTCTAACAAATAATTTGCACACCATCTTAAACCAAGTTAACCCAATCAATTCTACAACCAGCTCAGTTCATATTTTAGCTATTAAGAAGAGAAGAAATTGTTTTGGCAACATCTACCTTGGCTTGGATATCATCTGCATAAATTTTCATTTCAACATATCTTCTCTTTGTTTTTATCAAAACCTAAGTAACAAATTTGGCACCAAAATTGCACAAGTGGGCTAGTTTTTAAAACACTACCGTACAACCCTCCACAAACCTGATTTATACAAGTGAATGACTCCCAATTTACCCAACATTTTTTGGAAATGAAGTTCACTAATAAAATCCTGAAATTACCAAGTCAATTTTATCCATAATTTACCAAATAAAACCAATAATTTCTTAACCAAAAATTCACAAGAAATGATACCTTTTATAGAGGAATTCCCTACAATTTCTTCTTCGAGTTGATTTCTTGGCAATAATTTTTTTTTCATGTAGTTGATTTCTTAGTAATCATCCATTTCTCAAATCACAACATAACATTGAAGTAAATACCAACAACAATATTTACCAAATTCATAAATATAAACAAAGTTGAATTAAAATTTAATACAAGGAATAATCAAAATGAAAATGCTACCAACATTATACCTGGCCACATTATCTCATCAATGTTCCAACAACTCCAAGCCTTGCCAACTAGAATATACCAACTTGTTTTACTCCTAGTCATATCCAGGGAGAAATTCTCTCCCTAGAACCCCCGAGCTGTAATAACTCGCACATAGTACAAGATGGTAATGAAGTGAGCTATCCAAGGAAATATTAGGAAGAGATCTATTATCTCCCTCACAATACCACTCTTAGCCTAACCCAAAGAGTTAAAATTTCCTAAGTATTAGAATTAGAGATTCCAAATTCATTTTGGTAGCATGTAGTTACTCTCTAGGTATCCCCTGAACCCTTTGGGGTACCCCTATATTTATAGCTCCCAAGTGGGGTGACACCTCACCCCTATCATGAAAAATTAGAGATTTAATTCATTCCAAAATTAACAATATTCACCCCCCCTTGAGGTGGACGTCTCTCCATTCTTCATATTTAATTAATTATTTACTTATCTAATATTCACCCCACCTATGTGTCCATGTGAAATAATTTTTAATTATTTATTTTACATAAATAAACATTTCACCTTTTTCATTGAAATATTATTATAGCTTAAGAGCCCCTCTAAAGTGGGAAAAAATTAAATGAAATTAATTACGGGTTTACCCTATGTTAGATTACTTGACCATTTCATGCTCAAGGGTGGTATTTTATGCTAGGAAATAGGGATTCCATACCCCTATTATGCACCCATAGAATTATTAAAACTCCACATCCTTGCCTTATATATAAGACTTCGTTCCCTAGTAGATTCATGACTTCACACCTTGATCTACTTAAGAGATTCAAGACTCTGCACCTTGATAACAGATCCAAGACTCCATTTCTTGATATTCACGTGGGTTTAGGACTTCATGCCCTAACCTCCATGGCTTCTCATATATTTGGCTTAAAAAATCCATGTTTCCCTCAAGGTACTGAATGTGAGCTCTCACCCATCTGCTAGTGTGTTGGCAAGGTCTTGTTCCAAGGCCTACACACATCACAATCTCATATCTCAAAAGAATCAAATGAAATTCACAATGAAATGAACATAATTACATTTTACCAAATGTATGTGTGACTTCCACAATCAATTTGACTATGTAGAAATGGCTTCCATAATCATTTATGATACAAGCATCCATGTTGGCAAGTAATCGAGTCCCCTACCAAATATTTCTCATTAGAAGGTTATGTATGCATAATCATAGAGTACATATGTATCATTAATAAAACCACGATAAACTGTTTGTTCCACATAACAAAGATCATCCATGCTTCCCTAGATCACAATCATCAATGGTTAACCAAGTTATGCACCAAGCCCTTAGTCATATGCAGAAAGAGAAACATCCACATAACTCGTGCATAATAAAAAACCATCTGAGATATATAATATAATATACCACCACACACACACACACACATATTGGATATATTGGCCATGTGACCAAAACTAGGTCTACAAATATAAGTCCACACACAAGTTTGTCATACATAATCCATACGTAAATCCATCAAAACTCGCCCCTCTAGGTGTCATAGACTAGACCATCCAAGATGGGACATTGAAATTTTGAAGTTTTCAAGGAGAGAAATTCATCATTATCATTATTAGAAGGGAGACCTCCTCATAAGGTTGAGGAATTGAATGAGTGGAATGGTGAAACAAGGTCAACAGAGGGATAAGGAACTAGTATAAGGAATGGCTTTGGAGGATTATCCAAAGAAAAAAATAGTAAGATGGAGTGAGGAAACAAATAAGATGAGGGAAAACTAATCTAACCTAACAACTTAGAGGATTAAAAATAGAATTTTTTTTATTCAAGCTCATAAGGAAAAGATAAGCCTTGTATTGGGAAAAGACACGGGAATGCAGGATATGATTGTTATGATGGAGAGAGACATAACTATATGTTTTATGGCAAAGATAGTATCACAAGGTTCATTGTTTGAATGGATAGAGAAGGCCTAGAAGGGGTGCCTAGGGTACCTACAAGGTTCCACATCCTATTTCAAGGTTGGCTCACTTTGGAGTCCCATTCAACAACAAACGTGGAAATAATTCTTGAAAATATTTGCTTAGGTAACCTTATATTCTTGATTTAAGGAGATGGAAACTTGGTTTTGACCCCCAAAAGGAAATAACATTCATTCAAATAGTGTGGGAGAAATTATATACACTACCAATGGAGTTACAAAATAAAGAGATGTTGAAGGATTTGGGGAATGAGATCCATAAATTCATTGATCTAGAGGTCTACTTTCAAATTAAGGTGGATATAATTTTTTTTAAATTTTTGGTGGAAATTGACCTTTAGGAAGGTGTACTAAGAGAAACAAAAATAATTTGAAGAACTTGGAAATTCAATCAAATTCAATCAAATTCTGAAGTATTGGGAGTCATCATTTAGGTGATCCAAATTCCATGTTCCTAATCATGTTTGAAAGGATTTCCCTAGTGCATTTAGACAATGGATGTGGGGAGAAAAAGAGAATTCATTTTAAAGGGCTTGAAAACTAAGGGAAAACTTGTATAAAATCCACATAAGCAAAGGATATTAAAAATAAAAGTTATGGGGAAGGATTGGTAGACAAACCATTAATGACAGAAGATGCTAAGGAGTCAAAGCATAGGGACTGAAACAATTGTCTACGAAAATATTGTCAAGATTGATAGTCTAAGGGAGACGATGAATTAAGTATGAATTGCATTGTCCCTCCCTAATTATCAGTCAAATAATTCAAAGAACGAATCTCTACTTGATTATAAGTTAGAGGAAACACATGTGGTGACTCCTCTCTTGAATAATGATATAAGAAGTAATAGGGAGAAACCTAAACACACTTCTGAATCAAGAATTTAACTTGAGGGTCTTACCTAGGTTGAAAAGGTTTGTCATAATCAAGAGGAATACTGTCTGGTGAATAGTTGTAACCAAAATTTGGAGGAAATAAACTATAAGGAGAAAGGGTTGAATAATCTTAGACACACTCTTAAACACAATAATTAGAAAACCCAAAAATAAGTAGTAGGGACTGGGAGAGGTCTTGCCCATGATCTCATACGCTCTTCTACACTTGGGAGACGATTCTATTTGTCTCTAGCAAAAGGAAGTGCAAGAGGAAAAACAAATTATAATTAATGGGGCCCTTAGAGCAATGAATTTATAAGGTAAGGTGATCCCATGATAATTATATCTATAAATTTGAAAGAGGATGGGGGTGCTAAAGAATATTATCCCCAAAAGGTTGTTCACCAACTATACCCTGTATGTTTTAGTGATACATGAAACTATGTTTGAAGGGTTTAAAGCAAAGGCTATTTTGTCCTCTTATCTTTAGGAAATTTATGTTCTTTAGAAGCAAATGGAAGATCAGGAGGAATCGTTACAAGGTATAAATGATATCCAATGGAACTTATTAAGTCATAATCCATCTTTGTAGGTATTAAAATAGTATTAAGGTCAAAGGAATTTGGAAAGAGTTCTCTATTATTACTCTTCCTCATGGAGAAAGAGAGATATTATAGGATAATTTTAAAATGTTGAGCATGATTAGAGGTGGCAATGTTATTCAGAGATTTAAACCTAGTAGTAATAATAAATGAAATTTAGGGGGATGTATTAAGGATGGATAAACCTAAGAAGTAGAATATAGTGGGGGTGGAGGGAGGGGTTCTAAACAATAACGAGGGCCTTAAAACCATTTACTTGTTTTGCTTCAAATGAGAGGGATTAACATAAACCTCAAGGACCATTTAAATTTAACCATACTTGGCTCGAAGAAAAAAGTTTCATAAACCTGATGATTCAAAGTTGGAACAAATTTGATCAAAACTTCGATGACACTATTATGTATTAGTTTGTAGAGAAATTGAAAAAAGTTAGAAAATTTGTGGTAGAATGGGCAAAGAAAAAAATTCAAAAATTGCTCAAATAGTTGATAGAAATTAAGAAATAGATCCAAGCAATGTATGATAAGAAAAATGGAGGCATATTTATAAAGGAAGACAATACAAATATAAAAGAGTTAGAACAAGTAACAAGGAAGCTACTAGAACAAGAAGAGGCAGAGTGGAAATTGAAAATCAAGGCTATTTCAGTTGGTAGAGTGGGCCAAAAATACTAAATTCTTTCAAATTTATGAAAAACACAGAAAGAATATAAACACTATATGGGAGACAAGGAAGAATAATGGCATGATGGTTAGTAGTTTCAAGAAAATTATTGGGGAAGGAGTTAATGATTTCAAAGGTCTATTCCAAGGACTCTCTAGATCGATTTTTTGAGAGACTAATGAAGTAACCCCATTCTTTTGAAAGATCAATATATGATCAACAAATGAGCATTTAGAAGCTGAGGTTTCAAAATAGGAACTTAAATCAATTCGGTTCAGGTTTAGATGGATGGATGACAAAATTCACCTAAGGTTCTATGCGGTATAATTAAGGAAGCTAGAGTCTCTAGGAAATCCCTCGAAACTCTGAATGAAACATATCTTTGATCCCAAAGAAAAATTATCTAAAATATTTTCATCATTACAGTATAGTCCCTTAGTGCAATTTAGTGTATAAGGTAATAATACATATTTTGGAGAAAAATGGTTGAAAGTTATAGTATGTGACCTTATCTCCAAAGAGTGGTTTGTTTTCTCCATAATAGGCAAGTTCATGAGATAGAGGGATCAACTCAATCGATTTTTACACATAATTAATGTTAAAAAACTCCTTATAGTGTTGATGGAATTGCACTTTACCAAGGATTAAGAGAGAGTAAGTTGGCTTTATCTAATATTAATTTTGATTCAAGCTGGGATGAATATTCAAGTGGTCAATTGGACAATGGAGTGATTAAATTCAACTTCATTTGTAGTTTTGATAAATGATTTAGCATCTAGGTTTTTCTATGCCACTAGGTGACTCAAGCAAGGTTTCTTGACGCTTAATCCAATATTGAAAAAGAATATGGGACAACGAAAAGAGTTGGGAATCCTTTATACACCCCACCCTTTGAGATCTTAAAAGAAATGCCCATTCAAAGAGCAGTAGTAGGTTCTTTCCAAATCGAACATTTCCAACTTCCTTAATGCTTTTGTTTGAGGTAGGTTACACTCAATTTATTGTCGCTACCGAACCTCATACTGGGTGGGATTACTTGGCTGATGAGATGGATGGTTGATCAATTTAGGAACCCTAAACTAAACCCCGTGTTCCTATTTTTTAAGGGTCCCATTTTAAATAAAAAAGGTCCTTTTTTCTTCAAGTTATTGCCACATGGAGTTGTTTGTACTCGAGTTCTATAGGAGATGGTCGACCTTAGAGAGAATATTCAATCCCCTTTTCTCTTTCTATCAGCTGTCAAAGGGTTTAGTAGGATGATATTAACCTGCAAAAACACATGGTTCTATCATGACCATAAAAATGGGGATTAATCTATCCAACCTTTTTTATTATTTGTAGTTGGTGTCATTTGATTTGGATTAGGAACATAAAGATAAATTGTAAAGTACAAGAAAATATTGGATCTATACTATAAATCCACGAAGATGGAGGTGAATGTACATGAGTATTCTATTTTATTGCAATTGGGGAAGAAATAGGAAAGAAACATTATAATATATTGTCCTTTACTTCTATACCTTTTGAAAATGGGCTACAATATTTTTGGTTTTTTGTAAAAGTAAAACTATTGTATATTTAAGCACTTACACTAGCTATTTGAAAAAATTGAAACGAGGAGGATTGACTAGTGCTATAGGTGGTTATCTAGAGGAGGTATATTAACATTAGTGGAATCTGTTTATGAGGATATTTTCATATATTGTCCATATTTATCCCACATTCCAAAAGGAATCCTAGAAAAAATGAGGTAAAAGTGCTCTAGTTTTACGTGAAAAGGAAAGAGAGAAAGGGAAGGTATTCGTTTGGTTAAGTGGAAAAAACCTGATAAAACATAGAGAGGTGGATGGGTGGGGATTGAAGAGTATACATCTATTTGTGAAATCATTGGCTATAAGAAACACATGGAAATTGATGTATAGTGAAGATTCGCGAGAAAAACAATGACAACAAATAATTATACATCACCAAGGACATTGTAGGATTGGATGAATAGAGAGGTGAATATTTTTTAAGGATCCTCATTGATTTGTAGGGATTTTGTAAAATATTTTCCATTGCTAAGGAATTGATTGGCGTGGAAGGTAGGAAAAGGAACATAACTAAGGACAAGGGAGAACCATTTGATGGGATGCACATGTCCAAGTATACTTCCTTATCTTTTAATAAATGCTCTATACAATTTGGAGATTCACAATTGAGTTGATGATGTTGTTGTTATGAATAACACAACATGGAATTGAGGATGAAACCAAGATCACATGTAAATATACAAGGGGAGATAACAACTAAATTATAACAAGATATTATCACTCCGAAACATAGTGCTATATGATTAAATGTGAAGATGGTGTGATCCTGTGGACAATGAATAAAATGTTTGGAATTTATAAATAAAGGTTAGGATGGAATAAAGTGAGGAAGGAGAAAATAAGTGGTGGTGGAAGCCTATATAGAAGCTAAATTGTCCATTAAAAACAAAAATATTATTTGGGTTGATCTGATCTAATAGAGTCCTTCCTCGAGATAGTTGAAAAACGAGGACCTAGAAAGGTCTTAATAGGTGTACCCTCCGCAAAAATAGCGAGGAATAAATAGATTGCATGGTAGTGCATTGTCCTTTAAAAAATAAGTGTGGTTTCGAATAGTTTAATTTGACAAATGGAAGTGGAAAATGGGTAGAGGATAGCATTGGTGTTTGTTTTAAATTATGATACAAAGACAAATAAATAACATAACATAAATCTCTTTCTTACATTTTTTTTTGGGCAATATGATTAGCAAGAAATGATTTGACATTCCAAAGAAAATAGATTCCACCTCTATAGGTAAACCAACAAGTTATATATGTATACAGAGGAATCTAGAAGACGTTGAATGTAAAAAATCCAAGAGTTATGATATCTCCAAAATAAACAAAACTAGGGCTTGCAGATACTTTGATGAAGCTTGTCAAGGCTTCCTAGGTGTCCATGGATCTAGAATTGTACTAATTTTGGACAAGGATTATATAATAAGGCCTAATTATATTCTCTAGCATTGTTAATAAAATCCACATTTGAGAAAGGTATCTCTAGTATTCAAATATGAGGAAACTCTAAACTCACTATTGATTGGGAAATTTGTACAAGCAAGTTGGAAAACTTACTTCTTCATCCTTGACAGATAAATAATTTCCCAATTCATTTATTGATGAGCATAAATGATTTATTTATACACTCATAGTGACTGGTGGGTTTCACCTATCCACATGACTCTTGGATTCCTCCAAAATATATGCAACTTCTTATTTAGATTATTTACAAAATAGGAAAAGAATCATAATCCCGAAGGATTATATTTCCAACGTCCCCCCCTTAACCCGAAGGGATGTTTGTAAGTTTGAGCATGTTTCTAAATATTTCAAACTTTTCTTGTCCAAGTGCTTTGGTAAAGATGTTTGTAATTTGCTCGTTTATGGAACAATGTCGTAGATGAACCATCCCGACCTCTACATGATGTCAAATAAAATTTACTTTGTGTTGATGTGCTTGGTTTGATAATGGAATCTTGGATTCCTATCCAATTTTATTGTAGAAGTGTTGTCAATCAATAAGGGAGTGGAGTTCTCTTACTTACCCTACAAATACTCAAGTATCTTCCTAAGCCACACAATCTCTTTCATTGCTTTTGCAGTAGCCACATATTTTTCCTCTGTTGTCGAATATGTTGGAACCGACTGTTTGCGTGATCACCAAGAGACAACTATTGATCCAAGACTCATTGTGCAGAAGTAGACACTCCTGTCTCTTTGTCGCCATCAAAGTATGAATCAGAGTACCCAATAAGTTTGAGGTCATCTACCTTAGAGTATTTGAGTCCAAAGTCTAGAGTCCCCTTCAAGTATCTTAGAACTCTTTTTGCAGCAGACTAGTGTCCGTCACAAGGTTTGTGTATGAACCTTGAAAATATGCCAACACCATATGAAATATCTGGTATAGTGGTTTGTAAGGTAGATAAGGATTCCGGCGGGTGAATCCATGAAGATGGGTGTCTATTTTGGGGGATCTTATGAGAAAATAAATCTGATTTTTTCATGTTTTTCAACTTTGAGAGAACGAAAGTGATATTTTTGTTTAGAATTTCACTTTTAAGTAAAAACAAAACTTTTAGAGAATTATGTTAGCTTTCTATTCATAATTTTTTCAATCTTTTTTATTATTGATATTTGATATGTCATTTTGGAAAATGTTTGACAGCGTGTCCTTATAAAATGAAAGGACTAAAAAATAGTCATGTTTGGTTGCGCCCCTAAAATCATTGTTAAACTTGTGTTTTGCAAAAAAAAAATGCTATGACAATCTAAACACAATATACTAGAGGATGACTATAAGTTTGTAACCAACGGATCTATATACTAATTATAATATTTTTTTGAATTCGATCAATGGGGAAACCTTGTCGATTTTGAACATGTTTTTTGTTGCGACACTTTTCTCTCAATTGACTATAAAACTTAAGAATATACAAATACCCTTTTGAAGTAGACACTCCAATTAACTACACCATATTTGTTTCAATTTTTTTTGTGGTGTATTTTTAAAGTTATATATTTTTCATTTCATTGCATTCACCGCATTTTGAAAGAGATGAAGCGAAACTTGACACATGTTAAGAAACAAAAAAATTAAAAATATCGGATCTCACCTATACACAACAAAATCTATACCTACGGAAAGTAGATTCAATGATGAAACTAATGGTATCAAGTCTGACAGATGATTTGTAGTGTAAGGCATCCATTTTACCTTCCGAAAATGGAGAAACCTAAAAACTGTGCAGGTTTCAGGTCTCAGAGGTTATTCGGCTGAATAATACTTTTCTGTTACAGAACTGTTATTTACAACAAAGGTTGTTCGGCCGAAAAACCAAACGCAAAAAAAATTTGTCGGCCGGAAAAATAAATTTACGTTATCTATATTTGTACAAGTAAAACGAAATAGACTTATTATTTTCGTACATTTTCATTTTGCATATATCTGATCAAAATATTTTTGAAGAGGTTTTTAGAGGAGATTTCTTTTTCCAAAGGAGTTTTTTTACAAGGTATTTTTCTTCTTATTTATTTCCAAGGGGTACATTCAAAGAGTTTTTTTTCCCAAGGCACTTTTGCCAAAGATTTTATGTTTTAAATTATTTTTGCAAAGGAGTTATTTCTTTGCAAGGGGTTTTTTCATAAACTTTTTTTTCCAAGGTATTTTTGCAAAGTAGGTTATTTCTTTGCAATGGGTTTTTCCAAAGATTTTTTTTTTTGCAAAAATGTATTTTCTCCTTATTTCTTTCCAAGAGGTACATTCAAAGAGTTTTTTTCCAAGGCACTTTTGCAAAAGATTTTGTATTCTAGGGTATTTTTGCAAAGGAGTTATTTCTTTGAAAGGGGTTTTTTCAAAGAGTTTTTTTTCCAAGGTATTTTTTCAAAGTAGGTTATTTATTTGCAATGGGTTTTTCCAAAGAGTTTTTTTGCAAGGTATTTTTGCAAAGGAGTTTTTTTTTTCCAAAATAATTTTATAAGTTGTTTTTTCAAAGAAGGTTTTTTTTCAAAGTATTTTTTCAAAGGGGTTTTTTTTCCAATGGTTTTACAAAGAAGATTTCTTTACAAGGTGTTCTTATTTTTTTCCAAGGGGTTTTTCCAAAGGAGATTAAACAATCATGGGCAATAAGAGAAACCGTTAAAAAAAGTGATCGTAAACATGATGACGATGCTAATAGGGAAAAACAAAAACTCATAAATAGATCCAAAAGAGCAAGGCTTGTAGAAACATAAGAGAGAATTGAAGATATAAGAACATATTTACATGACACTATTGATGAAATGGAAATTGAAAATAGGGTACAAGAAGAACAAATGGAAGTTGAAGAGACCATTGTTGAAGATGTAAATAGTGATTTACATGCTAATGTTGATGAAGTCAATATTGAAGATCAAAATCAAGATCCATAAATTGGACCTGGTATGTATATATCATGTATTTTCCAAATTCATTTTTTTATAATGAATTATATTTTTGGACATATGTTAAAATAAATTTAACTTGATGTATAGGTACTTTTACAATTGATGATGAAATGTTAGAAGACATTTATTGCAACAAATATGGAGAAAAAATACCCATACATGTTCCATGATATCGTGCTACAAAAATTTATGGTGATATTCTCAAGGATTGTTCAATAGCAGGACAAGCGCAAATTTTGAGATGTTTATTGGTGTCCAAGAAGTTAGAAGGTGCTACATCATTATTGGGTGCTCACAAGGCAACAAAAGAGTCGAAACTAAAACATAATGTGATAGAAAATATAGGCGATGCAATAAAAGTTTTTGAAAAATCCCGAAAGAAAGATACTAGTGCTGCACGCAGAGCAATTCAGACAACAATTGTTTCAGCTAGTACTAGACAAAAACGTTTGACAACAAAACTAGCACAAGCAATTGCAACCTCAAGAAAGACATTATACAAACATATCAAATTTAGAATGCAAATAGATGAAAATGATGAACTTGCTTGCTGGGAATTTATTTGTAGACAACCTTACAAAGATAGAATGGGAGAAGGTGTTAACGATATTGTACAAAAATATTGGTTGGAACATGCTCGAGTTTCACCAAATTCAAGGGATGTGATACAGAAAAGAGTATCATGAAATGTATATGAAAGCCGTCCAAAACATATAATGGAAATGCCACAAGTACAATTTTTCAATAAATTCAAGGAGGATCATCGTGGAAATCACTACATTTGTGCAACAAAAACAATCATATGTTAGACCTATTACTATACATGACACATGTTGTTGTCGTTATCATGTGAAATTTCAATTATATTACGAGGCTAGCACCATACATGGGACTAGAGAACTTCACTCTATTCAAAAGCCTTCCAAAACGTGTTTGCATTTGACAGTAGAAAGCAATCATGTTTTGGTCATATTTGCATTGAAAATGTTGAATCTACAGAAGTTTGTGAAAACATAACGAACAACTACGTAAAACATTGGAAACACACAGAGATTAATCCAAAAGGGAAAATGCCACTAGCAAGCATAGAAGAATTAGAATAAGAAGAAATACAGATATAATTTGATGGCGATAGAATTTCAAATCTTGTTAGAGAAGGTAATGATCTTGTTGATTTTTCATTGTTGTCCATCACATTATGTGAATATAGTCAATTTAATTCACTTAAAAAATCTAACACCAATTGTAATTTGCACAGGATATGTTTTCGCTGTGATTCCACCTTTAGACAACAACGAAAATGTAAAATATTATTTGATGCGATGTACTAAAGGAAAAATTAATTTATTGGAGGACTACGATGACAATGGATTTACATACGAGAGAGGATCCATCATTTTAAAAGGTTATTTTTTGCAGCAGACCCATATGACTGAAAATTATGTCTACTTTCAGGATTATGAACCTTATGTTATATGTTGTCAGTACAGTCATTTAGTATGTGCATCTTGAATAAAATTGGTACAAGTTCCATCTAAAAAAACTTAAAAAATAGAAAATGGAAACTGTCCAAATATGACCATGAACGGATAATTGAGGACAACATTCCATTGCGATGTTTTTAACTATATCATTTCTTGTTTTATGTTAAGATTGGCTATCATGCTCAAAGATGGATTGATATTTTAGAATTCAGAATAATTGTGTACTTAGAGTCATTTAGTATGTTACCTTATTAGAATTCAGAATAGAACTTTAATGTACTAGAATTCAGAATGAAGTTGCTAATGTTAGCTTAGTAATAAAAAATATTAAAATTCAGAAACAAGTTGCTAATGTTACCTTAGAATTCATGGATTGAATTTTAATTTATTAGAATTTAGAATCAAGTTGTTAGTGTTACCTTAGTAATAAAAAATATTAGAATTCAGAATCAGGTTGCTAATGTTACCTTAGAAACTTTATGGATTGAACTTTAATTTATTAGAATTCAGAATCAAGTTGCTAATGTTACCTTAGTAATTAAAAAATTAGAATTCAGAATCAAGTTGCTAATGTTACCTTAGAAACTTCATGGATTGAACTTTAATTTATTAGAATTCAGAATCAAGTTGCTAACGTTACCTTAGTAATAAAAAATATTCCATGTGAGGCAGAGGCATATTGCCAATGGAAAGTAATAAATTAAAGTTCTATGATGAGATATAATATTCTAGTTATGTATATGACCATTATCTAAACTTTGATTGTGAATACAAGATGTGAGTTAGGAATATGATTTAAATGTGCAATATTTCAATGTTGGGGTTCCCTTGAATTCAAGAATTTGAGAATGCACCTATCAAAACATCCTAACATTTCCTAACATTCATTCCTAACATTCCCCACATTCATTCCTAACATTATATTGCACCTATCAAAACTTCCTAACATTCATTCTCAACATCTCAACACTGAAAATATTTTACATCTACAAACATACATAAATTTAATAATGCATACATTTATAAATTTAATAATACATACATTCATTCTTAACATTAGATTGCACCTATCAAAATTCCTAACATTCCCTAACATTGATTCCTAACATTCCTCACATTGATTCCTAACATTCCCCATATTCATTCTTAACATTAGATTTCACCTATCAAAACATCCTAACATTCCTAACCTTTCCTAACATTCATTCTTAACATTCCCCACATTGATTCCTAACATTCCCCATATTCATTCTTAACATTAGATTGCACCTATCAAAACTTCCTAACATTCCTAACCTTTCCTAACATGCATTCCTAACATTTCCCACATTGATTCCTAACATTCCCCATATTCATTCTTAACATTAGATTGCACCTATCAAAATTCCTAACATTCAGTCTCAACATCTCAACATTGCAAATATTTTACATCTACAAACATACATAAATTTAATAATACATACATTCATAATATGTAAGTTCAATAGACACGTATATAATAAAAAAAACAATATGTAAGGTTAATATATATGTATATAATCCAAAAAAACAATCATGAACATGTGAGTTCAATGTACATATGTATACTCCAAAAATAAAGCTCCTAGATGTCAAAAACAACTACAATATATATATCAACAAAAAAATCTCCTCGATGTCCAAAACAACTACAATATATATATCAACAAAAAAAGAACAATATAAATAATTCTTTAAATGGAAGTCCACCACTATCCTCCACTAGGGTCTTCCCTTGGACTCATAACAATCTGCGAAATGTATAAAAACAGATTATGAATATCATAAATTATTTAAATAATTTTAAACTAAAATCAAAACATTGAAACATTAAACTAATATCGAAGAACAATTCAATTATTAACAAAATTACCTCAAATTCTCCATCATCCAATGGAGTATTCCCTTTACCTCTAAAAGGTGGAGGAGACCCAAGTTGCAACATGTATAAAAGCAATTTGAGAATTTTACAAATTATTTAAACTATTTTAAACTAAATTCAAAAAAATAAAATATTAAACTTACAATTCCGCCACTATCCTCCAGTGGAGTCTTCCCTTCGCCTCGAAAAGATTGAAGAGACCCAAGCTTCAACATATATAAAAGCAATTTACAAATGTCAAAAATTATTTAAATTATTTAAACTTATATATCAGAGAACAGTTCAATTGTGAACAAAATTACCTCGGCGCCAATATCCACATCCATCAGAGAACCTATATCTTCATCGCCAATTTCAATATGTTCTCTTCCCTTAAAATTTAAATTTTGTTCATAAATAAATCATAGTAAAAGCAAAAAAACTAAGCTTAAGCAATTAACTTAAAACCGAAACAAAAAAATTAAAATCATTAGCTCACAATAGATGGAAAATCATCTAAAAAGTTCGAATCTAAAGAAACCTGCATGGATAAGTCAAATTAACAATAAGATACATAGTTAAATTTAAAAAAAAGATAAAATATCTTTCAAACATAAATATAAATATGTAAGTAATAAATATACCTCTCCAAAATGCTCTTCTACATTTCCAGGATTTTGACTAGTGGAGACTCTAAAATTATGTTAATTTAACAGTCGAGAAAACTGAAACCAATAAACCCTCTCTCTCATAAATCTAAACACCTTTGGACACCTCCCTTCTTATATTTTCATATTCCCTTGGTGCTTATTCTCTTCTGAAATTGGGAGCATTAAGCCTATATGGTAAGCGACTGTTTCATTAAGCACTACGACGTAATCATGAGGCTAAAAAATTTGGGGCTTTAAACTTAGGGATATGCGCAGTATAAACCAGGCGTCAATGTACGTAATGTATTTATTACTATACATAAAAAATAATAATATCATACATAGATATAATGTAACAAAAAGTTCAATTCAAAATAAATAAATAAAGTAAATAGATTGAAAGTACACAAACCTCTCCTATACTTGACGTGTCACTAGATATTCTATATGAAGCTGTATCACGACAAACCTTGGCATAGGCCTTTAGATCTTCAATGCCCATACGATCTAACTCATCATTTGTTTTGTAACCAATTTTTTTTCAGAATAGTGGCTCGAGCCCTCTCTCGACTCAATCCAATGTCAACTCCTACAAATGCCGAAGTTAAACCTTCGGCAACATTATGCCTTGCAGTTGTCCCAACTTGTGATGCGGGCTCCATCTTCGATTTGTAGAGTCAGAAGCCTAGGTGGACAAGATATCTGAGGTGGATATCGAAGAGTACTGGGATATCTAAGAGCACCTTTTCGATTACATATCCTCCCATTTCCAACTCCATAAAACTCGAAATGAATATTAGTATAGTCTGGCTTCATATTTTAAACAAATTCAGCATAAAAAAACCTAGCAAAATAATTAGGAACCTCATTGTTCCATGGAAACCGACCATAGGCTTCAAGGAACTGATCATATAAATAATGTGCAAGTTCATGGTGCTTAAAATATTGCACTTTCAATGCTTTACGCTTTAGGCCCTCTTTGAAGTTAAACATTGAGTTGGCCTGTTATCTGGTCACTCTCTCCTTCACAACAACCCACTTGTCTGGACCCATCACTTATGCCTTTCTTCTTTGCATCAAGGAAACAAAACCATATGTTGATTGTCTAAGATCCTCATATACCTCAATGAATTTTTGTAATGATTGCAAAACCATCTCTATACTTTGTTTGTTCTCTGGAGCGAGATCCAAACTAGAAAGATCATTTTGCATCTTGTCATAGTGAGCTCTGTAGCTTTCAAGGGTTGTTTGTTGAAGACCACTTTCCCATGGAATCTCCTTCAGTAAATAAAATGGATAAGTCGTAATGGGTGTACAACCCTCAACTAGTTGAACATATTGCGTCCTAGCTTGACCTTTGCCACCTTGTGTAGGATGACGAGCCTCTTGCAAACCTTGCTCTGCATCCATGCTTGTCTCCCGTATAGAAGGTCGAGATCCACGTTCAACCACATAGGATAAGGGGGAATCATCTCTACCATTGTCTCCTCATCGATGATCGGATGAATGTGAACTGTACAATAAGCTTGAATCTCGAGGTGAAGTCGACAACCTTTGATTATGATTTGGGACACCAACTCCCGAAGAAGGCGATGACCTCCTACACTTTTGTCTCAAAGGATGCTCTCTTTCCATTTGATATGATATCTACAAGTTTACACAAATATCAACTCATAACATATTCAAATTCTACATGTTAATTCCTCAAATTCAAAGACCTAGCTACTAAAAAAACTAAGTTTTTAATAAGGACCTAGACGTACCTAATATTAAGTGATAGTTCTTAAAATGAATATAGTTAATTTATTGTTGGATGTATGAGAAATTAATGTGCCAATCTTTGTGTTTTTGATGTTTTAAATGAATGGAACCAATATGGTCAAATATTAAGTAAAAGTTACATTTCTTTATGTCAAGGAATCAATTCATGAACATGTTAAATCTTAATTTAAATCCTAAATTAATAACATATTTGATATTTTAATAATTTAAACATAAATTATATCTACAAATATTTTCATTATTCCATAGAATCATAAAAAAATTGTTCTCGATTTGAATTATTACAATAGGTGGTTACAATGTAAGCACTAAAAAATAGAAACAATTAAAATCATAGTAGTCATCTTTAACTAGTAAGCCCATACTAAGCCACCCAAATACGAACAAAGCAAGAAGTAAGAAATGGTAATCATAGAGCTAATATTGGAGTAGTGAGATAAAATTTTTGATTTATTTTGTATTAACTACATGGGACATTATAGGTACACTGATTAACAATATACATACTTACCATAATAAGAGACATGTTATAATAAAATAGAGTATAGGAAGCAATGACATAATTTAGTTCCAAACAAAAATATGTTGCACTTTGTCCATTTGGACAGAATTCATGCACTTTGTCCACATGGACAGAGTTCATTTGGACATAGTTCATGCACTTTGTCCATTTGGACAGATTTCATGCTCTCTGTCCACATGGACAGAGTTCATGCACTCTATCCATTTGGATAGAGTACATGAATTTTGTCCATGTGGACAGAGTTCATGCACTCTGTCCATGTGGACATTAACTATCGAATGAGACATGTGGGTAATAGTACATACCTTGAAGAAGAAACAAGTAAAAGCATTACTACTTTCGCTTCCTCTATATTTTATGTGTAGATATCAGTCGTGGAGTAATTGGAGTTATAGATTTGATCAATCATGTCTATAACTCCAATTACTCTGCGAACCATATCTACAAATAAATATAAATGACCCTTCTATATATAAATGACTCTGCAACCCATATCTACAAATAAACTCGAACAACGAAGGAAGAAAAACAAACCGATCACTAAAAAAATGAACGATACCTGCCAACAATGTACAACGAGTTATAGCATGAAAAGTGTAATCATCGACATTTGCATTACTTCATATTGATACAGGTTGTAATCAGATCAGCTTAGAGCTTAGGTGTAAGTAGTTTACTTTATATATATTATTTCTATAACCCTTTGTATATGTTAAAGCTTAACCACAAACATTTCATACTTTTATGAATGCAGAGTTGATCTATGGATATTTATGGGATTAATACTCAGATCAATCAGTACAATGTCCTAATATAATGGTAAGTATAAACTGTAACTAATAAGCATTATACAGGTTATTTGTGGTTCTTTTATGACATAGATTAATGGGAATGATACTAACCTCACAGTGTACTAATAATTGTTATTTGTAATATTTGGTATTCTATATTAGAAATATATAGATCAAACAAATTGGTAATCATAATTACAGGTTAAATGCCCTTGTTATTTGTACTATAATAATACATTCCACTGTTTTAATGATTATGACTATCCTGTACTTGTGACATAACATGAAACATGTAAAACTATAAGTAGCTACATGCACATAAACCAAATTAAACTAAGTTGTAATTATTTGCTAACCCCTATAGAACTCTAATGGATGAGCTTCTAAATATCTCATCTGAGGTTAATTTATTGTAGTAACTAAAGGCCTAGCTTGTGCAGCCTCGCAGAACGAGCCTCCAATGGAATACTACTAAGCTCATACACGGATAGAGTTCATGAACTCTGTCCATAGGGACATAGTTGATGAACTCTGTCCCTTGATGAACTCTGTCCCTATGGACAGAGTTCATGAACTTTGTCCACGCGGATGGAGTTCATCAACTTTGTCCACATGGATAGAGTTCATGAACTCTGTCCACGTGGACATAGTTCATTTTTCTGTCCACGAGTAAGGTGATGATGTCACATATGTTTTGTTTGTTTCCCTAAGTGACTCTTCATTCTGGAAAAAAATATCAGAACACCAAAAATGACATGAATATCTTTAAATGCACACCTATGCCTCCACTTTCCTTCATTCCAACTTGTACCTTATTAAAGCCAAAACCAAAATATAACTATCATTGTAACTTTGATATGCAAATACTACAATATCATATTTTGACTTTGATATCCAAATATTATAATATTATTAGGTCCATCAAATCTCAATACTTAGATTTTTTTTGTTTATGATTTATATAAAAACAACTTAAAACCCATATGCTAAGTAAAGCCAAAGCCAAAATATAACTATAATTGTAACTTTGATATGCAAATACTAAAATATCATATATTGACTTTGATATCCAAATATTATAATATTATTAGGTCCATCAAATCTCAATACTTATATTTTTTTTGTTTATGATCTATATAAAAACGACTTAAAACCCTTATGATAAGTAAAGTGATCAAGGACAGAGTTCATGAACTCTGTCCACGTGGACAGGGTTCATGAATGAATATCTTCCTCATAATACCTATGAACTAAAATTAAAATTAAAATAATGTCACGTCCCCATGCCTCCGACCGACAAAGAGGACGCGACTACTAGCTTTATCAGAGCGGGCTAAGAGCCCCATGAACATGTACATGCATAAATAAAATGCTGAATTGCTAAAACAGAATGCTGAGAAGAATGCATGACAGTGTAACATGCACAAATTCAATTGTTCATCATACACAGCTTAATTAATTCATCTTGCACAGCGGAAACAACATGCATTCACACAATCATTATTTCAACATGTTCATTTCATTTTCATTAACAGTAAATATAGAATTGCAGAGGTAAAATACACAAGATCACTTATCTTATGAGAGCTTTGCTCCGCAACCAGCTACGTCGCTGCAACGTTCCACCCAACCATAGGCCATCGTG
>LPNX010975974.1:64730-122459 GCA_001517045.1 Pseudotsuga menziesii | reverse complement strand
CAGAGCCAAGAATACCCACACCAGAACTAGCCTGACCTCTAAGACACCCATCCACACCCAACACAAGGAATCAGTCCCTTCTCTACTACACAGTCCCTCAGGACCTGCATTCCCTTCCAGTGCTATTCAGGGGTGATGGAGAAGAAGGCCAGCCCTCTAGTTCTGTCTGTGTGGTTTCTAACACCAGGTTTATCAAGCAACCAAGCCAAAATCCTTACTCCTCACACAGTCCAAAGACCAACCATTGCACTTAGGCAACCAATTTAGCTATTACAACTTCAACAGGGAAACAATTCCTGAGTCATTCTTGGCCTTATCGTGGCCAAAATGACTCTCAAGCGGATTTACAACAATTCCAGGAAATCATGGGCAATAGCAGCAAATGGCTCCCAGCTTGCTGTGCGTGAGGAGGATCAGACAAAATCGTGAATGGGAAATGCACCAGCAGCTCCCAAATCGTGAGGAAAAACAACCCAATCCCCAACACTACAAAAACGACCTCCCATCCATGGGAAAAAATGAAGCCAGCAACCAAAAACATGAATGAAAGACACAGGAAAAACTCCAACTGCTCCCCAAAAGCCCCAACGTGAAGGAGAATGGTGAGAAAATGGAAAACGTGGATGTATGGCAGAATGGCATACGTTTTTGGGCACTTTCCTTGCCAAGGAAGTCAGAACACGTTTTTCCAAAAATGGGTCTCTGCCCAATTCGAATTTCTTTGCCCATACTCTTCCCATTCCATGCAATAACTAACTCAACCACGTTCTGGCAGAAATAAATGATTGGAGAAAAAGACAAGAAAGGTAGTTGACAGTTTGATGGGTTTTCTCATAGACATTTGGCTTTTCCCCATAGACCCATAGGTTAAATATTTCACTTCCCCCTTATCCTTAGGAAATCATGCCCCATTCGATTTAGTTGCTGCGACCGTAGTTGGTTGTGTCCATTAATTAATTATGATGCATATTTACATGATGGCCAACATATTATATGCCGCATGCCCCGATAGACCTTCGGTGACAATTAAATCCAAAACATAGCATTACCGATCAATGGCAGGGCCTTGGCCTTTAGCTCCACACCATGATCATTACAATATATACATCATATACATCTAATGTAACGGGGTCAAAACCGGGACATTACAAATAAATCTACACTACTTATAATAACATGTACAATAAACTTTAAAATCTAACTATAAAATAAAAACTAAAAATTTTAAAACATAATATCATAAATATAAACATAACTTATAATTTAAATTAATCACACAAGTTTGCACTTCAACAAATTTAATTCTTATCCACTAAATTAAAATTAATCTACCTTTCTCAACACATTACATACCTAAAACCTTTACGTAATCATACTATAAGATAAAAAAAACTACGACGAATAGGAAATTTAAGCCATTGGCTATAGCAAGCCATGAATATTTTTGTTGAGCATCCACATTATAAAAAAAATTAACAAAAAAAATACCTGTCGAGAGGAGGCCATACCACGAACAAACCACGAACAGACCATGAATAGACCCTCCATGAATAGACCACAAACAGACCTCCATGAACAAACCTTCATGCCTCCGCGAACAGACCTCCACGAACATACCTCCACACACATACCTCCACGCCGAGAGGAGGCCAGAAAGGTGGCAGGGTGGTGGGGTGGTAGACGTACACGTCAATGCATGACAAGCGAGGACGGGGACGATGGGCGACCAGGTGGGTGGTGGGACGGGGATGACCAGGTGGGACGTGCACGGTGGGCACAAGCACGAGGCGGGTGGCGGGAAAGGAATGATGGGCGACGTTGCAGGTGGCTGATGATGGGAGACGGTTGCAAGCAGAAAACATGAGAATGGGTCATAACCGACCTTTTATGTAGAACAATTATTCGACCGAACAATTGTTCGACCGAACAATTATTCGACTGAACAATTATTCGGCCAAACAATTATTCGGCCCAACAATTGTTTGACCGAATAAATATTTGGCTGAACAATTGTTTGACCAAATAAACATAGAACCACCAGCAAAATTACCGGCCGGCTATGCGTTTCGTCAATTTAAACAGTTCACTGTTAAAATGTATTCAGCCGAATAAACGATCAATTATTCGGTCGAATAACTATAGTTATTCGGCTGAATAATAATGTTATTCGGTCGAATAAATATAGTTATTCGGCCGAATAACTTCCGCTATGTTGCTCGGGCACCCAATTCTCACGGAAGTGTTACCCAACTTCGTGTTTTTAACCACAAGATTTCGATACTTAGTTGCATCCTAAAATTATTTTCCTTGAATTGGAGTGAGCTTCAACTTTTGTTCTGTTAGAGTTGAGAGAGGTTTGAATTATATAATGAAAAATATGTTCAACAATTCTCCAACATACTTGTTATGGGAGATGAATATATACTTAGGATGTTGAGTGACTTCAAATTCCAAGTAGTAATGAAGGTGTCCTAGATCTATGATTCCAAATCCCTTCTTCAAATCTTGCTTTATGGATGTAATATAACTTTCATTGTTCCCTATGATCAAAAGGTCATCTACATATATCGTAAGAAACAAAACAAATCTTCCAACTTTCTTTACAAATAATATTGCATCATCAATATTATAATGTTTGAAATTTAGGTTTAGAAGATGCTCAATTATCTTTTCATACCAGGCGCGAGGTGCTTGTTTAATGCCATATAAGGACTTAATGAGTGTACATACCTTGTGTTCTTGTCCTGTCACAACAAAGCCTTATGGATGAGACATGAAGACATTTTCTTTCAAGCCTCCATTCAAGAAAGCTGTCTTTACATCTATTTGGTGGAATTTCCACCATTTTGTGCAACCAAGGAGAGTAAGGTGCAGATGGTATCCCATTTTTTCATTGGGGAGAATGTATCTTCATAGTCAATTCCTTCTTTCTTTGCATAGAATTTCGCCACAAGCCTTTCTTTATGCTTGTCAAGTGAGCTATCTGATTTGTATTTGTATACCCACTTGCAGCTAATTGGTTTGCTTCCGACTTGAGGGTCGAACAACTTCTAGTTTCCATTCTTCATGAGTGCATAATACTCATTCTACATGGCTTGTTTCCACTCATCATGAGTATCAACCTATTTAAAGGAAGTTGGTTCAAAGTTAGCAGATAAATTCAATTCACAATCAAATGAGACATCCATGTCATCACCCGCGTTATTTGCTTCTCCTCCATCTTCTTGTCTGGTTGATATCCTTTTCCCCATCTTTCTAACTTCATCCAGATGGACACTTTCAAGTGTATTTATGGCCCATTTAGGATCTTTCCATTATGGTCCAGGTTGATCAAGTGGTGGTGCTTGATTTTCTTCAAGGTGCAATTTTCCAATCCTATCAATCACATCATCCAGTTGAATCTCCTATTCAGGTGAAGTGGTAAAAAATTCTTCTTCATGAGTTTCCTCATGAGGGGGTGTAGGTGTTTCAAAAGGAAATTCCACAGATTGATCCAGGATAGGGACCCCCACCTCAATATGTGGAATTTGATTATCAACTTCATAATGTCTTTAGATGGGTAAATTTCTCTAGACGATTAAGTTGTCTATCAATAGGCTCATCGATTTTATTAGTTTCAAGAAAAATGACATCTCTAGAAAAAACAAACTTCTTGTTTACCTCATCATAAAGACGGTATCCCTTAGGGGTGTCTGAATACCCCAAGAAAATGCACTTCTGACTTCTAGCACAAAGTTTGTTTCTTTTCTCTTTTGGTATCAAGGCATAACACGTGGAACCAAAAACCTTGAGATGCGTCATTGAAGGAAGGTGGCCATATTACATTTCATTTGAATTCTTTTATTCAAGAGTATAAGCCTGGACTTCTATTTCTCAAATAGGATGCACATACTACTGCATCACCCAAAAACATTAGTTTTACATTCTTAAAAAACATCATTGAGTGAACCATATTCGTGATGGTTTTAATCTTTCTTTCTGCTACACCATTTTGTTGAGGATTGTAAGGAATTGAAGTTTGACGTGCAATCCCATGTTGATGAAGATGTGTTTCAAAATCATTAGAAGTGTATTATTTTCCATTATCAGTACGAAGTGTGCCAATATGAGATTGTGCTTGATTTTCTATCCATGCATGAAAATTCTTGAAAGTTTGAAATGCTTCCAATTTTGTTTTTAACGAGTATACCTAACACATTCTGGTGTAATCATCAACAAAGGTCATGAGGTATCTATTACCATGAACAGAAGGAATATGCATGGGGACATATACATAAGAGTGAAGCATCTCTAACTTTTTACATGCTTTGTATTTTGACTCTAGGAATGGCTCCTTATTATGTTTGCCCAGTATGCATGCATCACATTTGTTATTTTCCTTA
Source organism: Pseudotsuga menziesii (assembly GCA_001517045.1). Classification (NCBI taxonomy): domain Eukaryota; kingdom Viridiplantae; phylum Streptophyta; class Pinopsida; order Pinales; family Pinaceae; genus Pseudotsuga; species Pseudotsuga menziesii. The sequence goes on along the minus strand of LPNX010975974.1, from coordinate 118,077 downwards.
AGAATGTTGGGAAAACCAAATACACCATTCTTTCTTAACAAGTGAAGACTACTATATATCAAATGACCATATCTAGCATGCCATTATAAATTAGATGACATATTACCTTCTTTATGTTGAGAGAGGTAGACAAAGTTTTGAACTCTTACAGATGAGCCCTTCAACTTCAATAAATTCCCATATTCATATCTGGTCATGATGAGCTTATTGTTAGAGGACTTCCTCGTCTCTACGATTCCATCAAACCTGTGGATGGAATGGCCTTGTTGTCGAATATGCACTAAGGACAATAAGCTTCTTTGCAACTCAGGAAGATAGAGAACATTATTTAATACAAAGTCAGGGAATTCAAGTAATTTGAGCATAATCAAACCAATTCCCTTTGGTTTGAGTCTTGATTTGTTTATAAATTACATTATTCCATCTACAATGTCATTCAATTCTTCAAAGTAATCTTTTCTAAAGGTCACGTGGGAAGTTGCACCTGTATACAGCAACCAACAATCATTGTAAGATGAAAAATATGCATTTTATTAATTCCAAGATCACAATGTGCAACAATACAATGAGTAGAATCAGGTATTTTACCAGCCTCTTGGCTCTTATTTTTGTCTTCTTTGTTCGGATTATGTCTTCATTTGATTGAGTCCCAAGGAGTTATTTTTGTCTTCTTTGTTCGGATTATGTCTTCCTTTGATGGAGTCCCAAGGAGTTATTTTTGTCTTCTTTGTTCGGATTATGTCTTCCTTTGATGGAGTCCCAAGGATCCCAACATTGATCTACTTCATGTCCATTGTTCCCATAATGCTTGCACTTCAGATTTGATCTTTTGCTTGAGTTCTTTCTACCCCCTCTACCTTTGAAGTTTCTCCTCTTTTGTTGCTTTCTCCCTTCAAAGGGTATTTGGATTGGTACTTTGCTTTTCGAGCAAGGCAAAAAGTCTCTCCAATAGGATCACTAGTCTTGTTTCCATAGTCTTTCTCTCTGTCTGCAATCTTCTCCACCAAGGTGTCAAAGGTGAGATCTTTGAACTTATCATTGGCTTCAAGTGATTCCAAATAGTTTGAATGTGTTGGATAGAGAGATTTGAAAAATGATACAAGTGGACTATCTGGTTTCATACCAGAGGCTTAAATCTTATGCATGATTGCTCTAATCTTAGATGCAATTAGCATGGGGTCATTATCCTTAACTTCTAAATTGAACGATTTTAACATTAACCGAATCACCTCCATTTTAGAATGTGAGTCATACAAATCCTTCAATGTCTTCAATGATTCAAAACATGATGTTGCATGAAGAATGTGTTGAATCAACTATTCACTTACTATTGCAATGATAATTGTCATTGCCTTGCTGTCTTTGGTCTCCCGTATTTCTCTTTCTTTCATTGATGTTGGTGGTTTTGGGTCATATGTCAAGGTCAGTCTTGCATTAGTTTTAATGATGACGCCTTCACAAATTCCCTTCCATAGATCATTGTAAATGAAAGTGGCTTTGATATTTATAGATCAGTCAAGGTAGTTGTCCTTGCTAATGAGGATTGTTCCAACAATGAATGCCAATGAACACATCTTTACTGTTCTAGCTAAAAACAATGTTTCCAATGATCTTTACTCACTATAGTATGCAGGTCTATGTCTCTGCAATAGTTATTACAATGTACAATACAATATAATATGCAAAAAATTCACATTATGTTGCAAATAAGCTATCAATGTTTTAACGATCTTAGTCTCTCCCACTTTTTCCAATTCACAAATTGTATATTAAGACATTGGAACTATATCTCTCTCCAATACATGCACAATTTAAAAAAATCAACGTAGCTCACCATAGGAGAGAGGAATCACAGGACTTGGAGTGAGATGAGATGTCTCAGCTCCCGATGCATATCTCACTACGTGCCAAAGGAGAGGTAGAGGAGACACTAGGGTTTAGCTCCATAACTTTGGCAGCCTGCAGCTCCAAGGTGAGATTCCTCCAACAAACACAACTTTCCACACACAGCTCCATGATATCACACGATCACTATGGAGTGCCTTTAATGCATAACTCCATGATGTACAGAACTCAAAGTTGAATTGGGAAGTTGCAGCTAAAAAATAGAGAGCACAACTGCCTCACAATTACGTGGAGGTCGCAACCTTCGAGGAGTGTGTTGAGGCCTGGAAAATCGCAGGCAACAACAACAAGGGATTCTCCCCAGTCAACGTTCCCAACTAGCCCGCGACTTTTTGGTATAGGGAATCTGTCTGGTTTGCGGTCCGGCTACCGTAGGTCAAGTAACAAAAACAAAAAGGTTTTACTGGTTACGGCCCGGTCCACCGTGTATATTTTTGTATTTTTTTGACTTAAAGTATGATATGCACATGCCTAATTAACAATGCAGGGTGATAAAGATGCAAAGAGTAGTCACAATGTGATGCGCAGGTTCTTACCTCTCGTCTTAGCACTCACAAGCATCCAAATCATGCAAGAAAATAAATACTAACTAAACTATCTCTAGAGAGCTGGGTATTAATTCACGAGTAATGCACCCCTGTTCATTTGTTATGGAAAATCACAGATAGCTGTTCTTATAACCAAACATATAAACATGAATAAAAGTATATATGATAAGATAGCTCATCAACAGTTAAAACTACCATTACTCATAGTGGAAAAAAAACATCATAAGGGTACTGAAGAGCATTCAGACAAGAACATAGGTTCAAGAAATTAGAACGCTCTTACAGCTAATGAGACACAGCTGAAAACGAAATAGTTCACATTCAACATTGCTCATTTAATTACATTGACATATTCCACAGAGCACTTCCTCCAACAGGTAAAATTTGCAGTCTCTGGTTGTAAAACGAAATAGTTCCTCTTACAAACATTAAGTAACAAGTTTTTCCAGCGAAAAAAGCCCCCGTAAGTTCTAACTTTCACATATTTAAGCTAAAACAGTTGACCCCTGGGATGCCCACAAGCGTGCGACCTTTCAGTTCCCCAAACGCTTCATATCCCTCTATCTTTTCTGTATGCACTCATGAACCATTTGGTAACTGATCGGTTTTTAGGTCTGCGCCTTTTTAGCTACTGCTTTTGTCTTCTACTCCACTTGTCCTCCCTCCGATCCTGCTGGTTTTGGCTCTACCTTCACCAAACCGCCCATCTCCCTTTGCGTCGCCGTAGTTTGACCAATCTCTGGAAACCACCTGCAATCAAATGACGTACATCATTCATCGGGATTGCATTCAAATCATATCAACTAAAACGGCTAAGCATTAAGAGAGGCCATGTACAACGTTATTGCCATAGGGCTTAACAAACGCCGGCACCACTACTTCGTCTACCTATGGGTTCGAAGGAAAACACCCACGACAGGAAACGAGAACTCATTGGATGCTCAAAGCGCTGGCATCGGAAGCTAAAAGCCCTGCCCCAGCCGCAACGACGGAAGAGAAAATACCACGGACCTGTGACCGGAGGGCGGGAAAATTCCCAATCGGGAATTAGAAGGACATTGACATCGGAAGCTGAAAGCTTTGCACAGCCGCAACGATGGAAGAGAAAATACTATGGACCCGCGACTAAAGGCAAACTCGCATTGGCGGTCGGAGCAATTTACACTTCGGGTGCTTAACTGCTTTGGGAGCCACAATGACAGAAGACGAAAGGACAATGGCCTCCGATCAAACCTAATTTTGACGCCCGATATATAAAAAATATTAAGTGTTTCGGACAACTCTTAAAATTTAACAATGGTCACGAGCTCGTTTCACGTTCGAAACAACGGTTTCTTCAAGGAGCAAGATTTGATTCATCCACGATTAGCAAACCAAGCTCACATCTACAACCCACCAAAATCTCAAACAAAGACAACTTTTGAAACAGGCCGAGAGTCAATTTTCAGAAATCACCCAAAACTAGAGCATGACCAAGGATTCACGGATCCAAATGATTAAAAACAACCCTAAAGCATGAGGAGGGGACCAAAATTTAAGAAATTTGGGGAAAACGGTTGTGGCCGCAACAATTGGCGACTACCTGGTGAACCTAGAACTCTGTACAATTTCTTCCTTGAGTAACAGACTGTTTGATAATAAAACCACCATGTTGAATTCTTCTAGATATATGGATTTCCCAAAGGCAATATATGTACTTTTAAATATTGAGGGTAGTCCAATTTAGGAAAATGGAAATCAAGATTTCAAAGTCAAGATAACTCTTTCGAGGCCAGGAGTATGATTTTCATTTTTACCTCTGTCGTTGGATAGCCTCCAGCTTGGACACCACAAGATCGTAACATCTGGTAAACAGAAATATTCATTTGTTCCTCATTCCCATGCCATTTTGCACTTTTTTGTGCTTTTGGACTTTTGTCCTTTGAGTCTTCCTCATGCCTTTCTTTCTGAATTTTTATTCAGGCTCCTCTATCCATAGTGTCCTTTTGTGTGAGAGATGTATTTAATTTTCAGCTCACGGACGGAGAGGAACTTTTGGCAATTTTATACTCATATGCTTTAGTACTTTGTTTTGATATACATTGCTTCCTTATGAGTTTTGACTCTTTTAAGCCTTTTGGCTTTCAATTCTTGGCATGGGATCATTTATATATAATATGCTGTTTACCCTGCTTCCTTTCCATGGGTCTTTTGTTGTCACCCCCTAGGACATTTTTTAAGTGTGAGAGGGATGGAGCCTCGAAATAGTATTCCAGACCCTTTAATATTGAGTTACTTCACAGGGATTAAGCAGGACTTCAATGCGTTCATAGCCATTTAGGAAAACTGCTAAACTAGAAGAAATTCCATCAGACAAAACCATAATACACAGTCTTATAATCAAGGATTTTAGTTAGTCCAGAATTCTAATGCTCTCCATGCAACCAAATCTTGCTTCTTTTTATTAAAGTCAAACAGAAAATTTAAACTAAAACAAAACTAAACTTCATGACTCAAAGACTAAAAAAGACGACCAAACCATATTATTTATATACAAGACAACAGAACTCAAACAGAACTCAGGAAAAATAAGGCTTGAGAACCAAACCATTCACTGGTAAGTTCTCTTCCAACGCCTGGAGATCTTGCAACTTATAAGTAGAAGGGCCAAGCTTTGCTGCAATCTGAAAAGGGCCTACCCACAACTGCTGGAATTTAGTATGCTTTCCTTTCTCATCATGGGGGTGATCCCATTTGAGAACCAAATCTCCTACCTCAAAATCTTTTGTTCCTGCCTTATGTTTGTCGAACCATCTCTTTATCACCTCTTGCTATTGCTTAAAGCGCTCTCTGGATTTAGATTGAGCTTCTTCCACTTTCAGGAGATTATAGATCCTTATTTGCAAAACTTCATCATTCGATCCTCTAGACTCTTGAGCTATCATGGAAGAAGGTAGCATGATATTGGGAGGAAGAATGGATTCTTTACCATAAACAAGGGTATATGGAGACACTCCTATCGAAGACTTAGGGGTGAATCTATTAGCCCAAAGGGCATTTGGTAGCGCTGAGTGCCAACTCCTCTGGTTCTCTATTACAGTCTTTTTTAAAATTCTAATCAGATTTTTGTTAGAGATTCAGCCAGGCCATTTCCTTGTGGATAGTAATTAGCAGAATAATGCAATTTTATTCCTTTATCATGAGCAAAAGTAGTTAATTTAATTGATGATAAGTATTTAGTGTTATCAAAGACTAACGAAACTGGAACTCCAAACCTGGTCATGATATGATCTTGTAGGAAACTGATGACCACGTCTTCATTTATCTTGTGCAGCGGGACAAATTCGACCCAGCGAGTGAAATAATCAGTTGCGTCAGAATGTACTTATGTTGTAGGGAGGAATTCGGTTTAATTTATCCAATAATATCCAACCCCCATTGCTCGAACGGCTCAGTGATCATCACAAGCTTTAGGGGTGCTGCTGCTTTAGGTTGTCTCCCAATACACCTTTGGCAAATATCACACTTCCTGACATGTGCGTGTGCATCTTTGAAGAGCGTAGGCCAATAGTAACTGGCTCTGAGTATTTTGTGAGCTGTAGCATCTCCTTAATAATGTCCCCCAGCAGGCCCATCATGCAAATCTGTCATTACTTTCTTCGCATCTTCTTTATCTAAGCATCTAAGAAGAACTCTATCATAATTTTTTCTGAATAATACTCCTTCAACAATTTGATAGGCAGCTGATTTAAGACGCAGCGCTCTTCTTTGCTTAGAATTCCAATGTTCTGGCAACAGTCCTACCTACAGGTAATGCACGATGTCCCTATACGAAGAATCAGGAGCTGTGAACAAAGGGCATACATCCATCAAATGTAGTTCGGCCTCGTCTTCCCAGGCGTGTTCGTTATTGTTCCCATTTTCCGTCATCAGTTTGCATAGTCCCTACCCTTTAACTATAGAAGCTGGCTTAAATTCGAGGTCGTACTCTTGAAGAGCTGTTACCCAATTTCCCCTTCTTTCTCCTAACTCCTTCTGTACAAAAGGGACCTTACAGCTGGGTATGGTACGATCACCTTGGTTCGATTTTTTAATATATAAGGCCTGAATTGTTTCACTGCTTTGAATAATGCATAAGCTTGTTTATCAATGGCTGGGTAATTTAATTCGGCCCCTTGTAGACCAGTGCTCATTAAAGATATTGGGAAGTCATCCCCCCCATCTTCCTTTTGCGTAAGCACAGCTGCTAGTGAATCATTGGATGCAAAGGTATACAGAATAAAGTCTTTGTCAAAAGATGGGCTTTTCAGGGAGGGTGCGTGTGCAACAACAGTCTTGATTTTGTTGAAGGCATTCTTTTCAATCTCAGTCCATTTGAATTGTGCATTTTGCTTCACCATTTGCTGCAGAGGCTTGACAATCTGAGCGAAATCAGGCACAAATCTTCGCACGAAGTTAATTGTTCCCATAAATGATTGCATTCCTTTTTTATTATGGGGCAAGGGAATCTGTTCAATGGCCTTGATCCTTTCCGGATCAATAGAAATTCCCTACTTTGAAACTATGTGACCAAGTAACTTACCCTCCGTGACAGCAAACACACATTTTTTGGGATTGAGTGAGATGCCATATTTTCGACAGCGTTCAAAAATCTGACCAAGATGGAACACGTGTTCTCCTCTCCTTTTTGAGAATATTGTAATATCATCGAGGTATATCACCACACTACGTCCAATCAAACCGTGGAAAGCTATGTCCATAGCCCTCTGGAATGTGGCTCCAGCGTTTATAAGCCCAAAGGGCATTCTTCTGTACATGAAAGTTCCCCATTTGGTCCTGAATGTTGTCTTCAACTACTAACACTTGATTGTAGCCCGAGAATCCGTCTAGTAAAGAAAATAGTTCAGACCCTGATACCATTTGTAGTAGTTGCTCCATGGGCGGGACAAGATAGTTATCTTTGTCTGAAGCACAGTTTAAATTTCTGAAATCCACGCATAGCCTGATCTCTCCATATTTTTTCCTTATCGGTACCAGATTCAAGACCCATTCTGAGTGTCTGACCTTAAAAATAATTCTAGCATCCAATAATTTCTTAACTTCACTCTGAATCAACGGTTCCAATTTTGGATGCATTTTTCTTAAAGGCTGCTGATACGGTTTGACGCCAGCTCTAATGGGAATAACATGCTTGATGATGCTGGTGTCATATGTTTTCAAATCTTCGTATGTCCAGGCGAAAACATCTTTATACTGTTTGAATAAACTGACAAACTTATCTCTTTCTGCTGGTTAACAACATTTGCCGAGATTCACGTATTTGGGATTCGTCTCAGTCCCTAAATTTATCAGTTCGAACTATAGAGTTGAGCTGTGAGTCTTCACGTTTGCTGGTCTTCTGAAATTTTCATTGAGATCGAACATTCTTTCTAAGGTTCTGACTCCTCTTGGGATGAAATTATCATATTTCATCTTGGCTTGATGTTCTTCATCATCTATAATCGCCCCTTTAAATACCACGTCATTTGTTAAGCATTCTATTGTCTGCTGATCATCGTTGAACACTCGCAGGTTGGTGATCATATCAGGGACCGAGGGCCTGAAAAGCAATTCAACGGAGCATCGATTATTAGTAGGCACAAGTCTAGCAGCGGATGTGGCCAACAAGTCAACTACTGCATTTTAAAGCTGGGAATTGAAACAATATTAAATGCGTTAAAACATTTGAGCAGATCCCATACCTCATTTTGATAAGCTTTCAGGTGAGGGGACACACAATGTATTTGGTTCCGGATCTGTTTAACAATTATTTCGGAATCTCCAAAAACTTTGAGATTACTTACCTTTAATTCGATTGCTTTCCTCAAACCTTGCACCAATGCTTCATACTCAACCGTATTATTCGTACATTCAAACTCTAATCTACAGGAAAGGAAATGTTTATTATTCTTGGGGTCGATCAAGACACAGCCGGCCCCTGACCCTTCTAACGTCTTAGAGCCATCAAAAAACAAATTCCAAAAATCGCTAACTACTGCATGAGAATCTATTCCTACCGCTAAGCTTACTATGTTACAGTCGATTTCATCAGCCTGTGAAAATCGAAGGAGATCAGGCTGGGTGTCTAATGTATTGCTGGCTTCTTCTACTTGGTAATTTCCCGGTTCCAACTCAATAAAATAATTTTCCAACACAGAATCCACTGGTTCATTCTTCTCCTCGAGTTGAGTAACGTTGTATTTCATGTGAGGCTCCCTCAAAATCTTAATTTGATTCGGACTTCCTTTATATGACATCCACAGATGTGACCAATCAGAAGCAAAATATCCATTTAGTTTGGCCGACCAATCTTTGCTCAGGACAAGACCATACGTGTCTGGTATATCAACCACCACAATATTAATGACTTGGCACACTTTATCATTTGATGCCAAATGGACCAGGACATCCTCCATCTCACCAATTACCTTTACATCCGTCCTGTCCAACTGAACAACCCTCCATGTGGATGGCTTAGGCTACCCATTTATCTTTTTACAGACTGATATTGGCATGACATTAACAGATGCCCCTGAGTCTACCAGACAATTATGTACGTTGTGATTGAAAATTTCAAAAGTGAGGAGGAAAGGTGTCTGTTTGCTCTTAGACTTACCTCCAATGCTGGTTTCTCCGATTTCTTCTTCTTCCTGAGGTTGATTGACAATGGGCAGCTTCTCGTCTAATGCTTCAAGTGCTTTCAATAGTCTTTCTTTTTGCTGCGGCACTTTACACATTTCAAATAGTGAAATGTTTGCCCTCGCCTTCTTAATATCTTCCATGATGTCATAATCCATCTGCAATTTAGTAGAATGTGGCCTATCAACATTCATTTTCTCTTCAGTGAGCTTGGAGAACGTAACAGTCTGCCTAGGATCCTGGCTGATAATTGTGAATTCAGGAATTTTATCAGCTACGGAATTATTTTCAAATTTCTTAACATTCTTTTGCAGCCTTTTGATCTTTGGGAGAATGAGACTGTTTTCTTTAATTGGCCCTTGGCTCCTTGTTGTCACGTTGGTTTCCATGACATCCTTGTAGCCCTGATTCTTTTCTTCTTCTGCATCAAATAACGAAACAAAATTCCACAAAACCATGGTTTCCTCTTCTTGTTCCTTCGTTGAAGTAGTATTTTCTTTTCTTTCTTCTTCTCCATCTTCTGTTAACTGAATCCAACAGCTGATTCATAACCAACGTCATTGAGTTTATCCATTGAGGACAATTCCTTTCAGAGTGTGGTTGTTGGTGGAAAGTGCAAAATTTTTCCATTCCTACCTCTGTTAGATTCATCGATGCAGCATTGTGAGGAGGAGCTTGAGACTGATTGTTATCCTCTCTTTTATTATAATAGGGCTTATAGAACTTTTGTGTTTCGTTCTCTTTCTCCAAATCTATGATTTTGTTGGAAAGCTTCTGCATCATTTTTGCCATATTTTCAAAATCTGGCGATTTCTCTTCCTTAGGCTTAGTAAACAATAAGGCTTTCCTTCCCGCACCTTTCTCTCCTGACTGTTTTGGATAATCTTCGATACTTTCTATTTCAGCCTTTACTACTTCTGCCTCTGCATAGGTTTCTACCAAAGTAGGCTTGGCCCTTATTTTGGCAAACATGGCCAACTCAGGGCCTAAAGCTGAAGTATAATATTCAATCAGGACCTTGTCCGAAGGTTTATCTGCTTCAGAAAAATTCTTGAGATATGCTGCAAACCTTTGTGTGAAACTGTGCACCTTTTCCTTTCTCTCTTTCTTCAAGGCGCATAGTCCTTTCATCAGAGCTGCATGAGTCTTCTGAGTTTCATATTTACTCCTAAAGATCCTTTCAAAGGTATCCCAATCAGGGATAGAGTTTGCAGGCAACCCGAAGTACCATGATGCTGCAGCTCCTTTAAGGGTATGCGGGAACAGTCTGCAGACTACATCTTCATACTCCCCAGCCCTTAATCCTTCTATTGCCAAGTAAAAACTTTGTTGGTGGTCATCTACTAATATCCTCTCACTTGGGTTGAACTTTGGCAACATCTTGTCAAAGGCTTGAGGTAGATCATGTAATGGAGGTGTCAGGTTTAAAGGTGATCTGGCTCTCCAAGCAGGTGGTGGATTCGATGGGTTAGGTGGTGGATTGGCATTTGGTGGTGGATTGGTGTTTTCCATGAGTCTGAGTGGAGAGTGAACAGGTGAGCAAACATGAGTGTGAGTAGGAGAACTGTGAGGAGTATCTGGACCTTCTTGATTCAAAGGTAACACAACTTCTTGTAAGGTTGTTTCTACAAGTTCTTCCCAGTCCCCAACCAGCACTGAGTCTTCCACTATAGGATGATATTTCCTTTTATACTCTCTTCTGGGTAATTCAGGGATGATTGGAAATCCTCCAATATTCTTTACATATGCCCTAGTGTTTCTTCTCAGATCGTTAACCACTTCGTTGTCAACAGAATATAGATGTTTTCTACTCGTTTCTTCCGGAATTGGATTATGAAGCCCACTGCTTTTAGAACTGTTACCGATGAAATAATCTTGGGAAAACGGGTTTCCTCGGCCAGCCATGCACTGGCGGCCCTCCTTCTAGCGCCAGAAACTGTTGAGGCCTAGAAAATCGCAGGAAACAACAGCAAGGGATTCTCCCTAGTCAACGTTCCCAACTAGCCCGTGACTGTTTGGTATAGGGAATCCATCCGGTTTGCGGTTCGGATATCGTAGGTCAAGTAACAAAAACAAAAAGGTTTTACCGGTTACGGCCCGGTCCACCATGTATATTTTTGTATTTGTTTTGACTTGAAGTATGATATGCACGTGCCTACTTAACAATGTAGGGTGATAAAGATGCAAAGAGTAGTCACAATGTGATGCGCAGGTTCTTACCTCTCGTCTTAGCACTCACAAGCATCCAAATCATGCAAGAAAATAAATACTAACTAAACTATCTCTAGAGAGTTGGGTATTAATTCATGAGTAATGCACCCCTATTCATGTGTTATGGAAAATCACAAATAGCTGTTCTTATAACCAAACATATAAACATGAATAAAAGTATATATGATAAGATAGCTCATCAATAGTTAAAACTACCATTACTCATAGTGGAAAAAAAACATCATAAGGGTACTGAAGAACATTCAGATAAGAACATAGGTTCAAGAAATTAGAACGCTCTTACAACTAATGAGACACAGCTAAAAACAAAATAGTTCACATTCAACATTGCTCATTTAATCACATTGACATATTCCACAGAGCACTTCCTCCAACAGGTAAAATTTGCAGTCTCTGGTTGTAAAACGAAATAGTTCCTCTTACAAGCATTAAGTAACAAGTTTTTCCAGCGAAAAAAGCCCCCGTAAGTTCTAACTTTCACATATTTAAGCTAAAACAGTTGACCCCTGGGCTGCCCACAAGCATGCGACCTTTCAGTTCCCCAAACGCTTCATATCCCTCTATCTTTTCTGTATGCACTCATGAACCATTTGGTAACTGATCGGTTTTTAGATCTGCGCCTTTGTAGCTACTGCTTTTGTCTTCTACTCCACTTGTCCTCCTTGCGATCCTGCTGGTTTCGGCTCTACCTTCACCAAACCGCCCATCTCCCTTTGCGCCACCGTAGTTTGACCAATCTCCGGAAACCACCTACAATCAAACGATGTACATCATTCATCGGGATTGCATTCAAATCATATCAACTAAAATGACTAAGCATTAAGAGAGGCCATGTACAACGTTATTGCCATAGGGCTTAACAAACGCTGACACCACTACTTTGTCTACCTATGGGTTCGAAGGAAAACACCCACGACAGGAAACGAGAACTCATCGGACGCTCAGAGCGCTGGCATCAGAAGCTAAAAGCCCTGCCCCAGCCGCAACGACGGAAGAGAAAATACTACGGACCTGCAATCGGAGGGCGGGAAAATTCCCAATCGGGAATCAGAAGGACATTGACATCGGAAGCCGAAAGCTTTGCACAACCGCAACGACGGAAGAGAAAATACTACGGACCCACGACTAAAGGAAGACTCACATTGGTGGTCGGAGCAATTTACACTTCAGGTGCTTAACTGCTTTGGGAGCCGCAACGGCGGAAGACAAAAGGACAACGGCCTCCGATCAAACATAATTTTGACGCCCAATCTATAAAAAATATTAAGTGTTTTGGACAACTCTTAAAATTTAACAATGGTCACGAGCCTGTTTCACCTTCGAAATAGCAGTTTCTTCAAGGAGCAAGATCTGATTCATCCACGACTAGAAAACCAAGATCACATCTACGACCCACCAAAATATCAAACAAAGACAACTTTTGAAACAGGCCGAGAGTCAATTTTCAGAAATCACCCAAAATTAGAGCATGACCAAGGATTCACGGATCCAAACGATTAAAAGCAACCCTAAATCATGAGGAGGGGACCAAAATTTAAGAAATTTGGGGAAAATAGTTGTGGCCGCAACAGAGTGTTCACAATGCAGCTTACTTCAAAAACTCCACGCAGCCGTACCCTTTAGGGTTCGCAACTATTGACGAGCTATTCAGAAGTTTGAATGTAACTTCAAAAGTTGAAACTTATTTCACATGACTCCGCACAATGCTCTTTAGAGAAAAAAACACAATCTTCAAAACTTGTGATTCATGGAGAGAGTAATAATGCATACATTGAGAAGTGGCAATCTTCATTATAAGAGGCATGAAGAGGCTTCAAGCCACATAGACTTCATTCCAACGCTCTTTACAATATTCTAGAGGCAGTCTTCAAGGAACAGTCGTTACAACGCTTCACGTCGGGTTCATAACCTCTTTACCGTGTTTTCTGGACAGCATGGACATAGCAATAGCAATAAATTTATACCAGTGCACTCCTAAAATGTCTCCACAATATGGTGGCAGGAGGAGAGAGGTAGCAACCTCCAAACAACCACACCAAACACAAATTTAGGGTTGCACTCAGCTTCATTTTCCAACATTCACTAGCCAAAAAATTGCAGCAAAGAGAGCAGCTCTCTGCAACCAATAGTATGCAGCAATGGATGGAACATTTACTGAATGGCAAGAGGACGCATCGGGCATGAGATGGATAGGAAAGCAAACTAGGAGGAGGAAGAGAGGAAACACTCTCACACATCAATCAATTAATTGCTATGACTTAAAACAAGAATGGGCAGAATAGTGTGGAATGCCAGCACAACAAGAGTTATGGGGGTAGTAAGCCAAGCCACGCTCTCATACAAATAAAAATACTTTATTTATATGTTCATAGTGGCTGTTGGGTTTCATCCACCTAAAGGCCTTGGATTTAACATCTTTTTATCATCATTTCACCTCATCTATAATCCATTATGTTAATCTATATTCATGTGTTAATATCTTTTTATGGTCATATATGGGTTTTTACGCTCAAGTTATTTTTCCATTACATATATTAGTATTTCATTTGTTTTTAACTAACATTGAGATAATTAGTGTACTATGTATTTGCTTTGAATATTAAATCATGTGTTCAAAGCAACTACAATATATTTGAGGGAGTTTTGTAGCAGCTTCGTAATCTATATATGCAGCTACAAAAACTATACAGGGAGTTGCACAAACTTTACAGGCAGGTGTGAAAACTTTACAGGTAGCTATGGAAACTTTGTATGCAATTGTAGAAACTCTATACGTAGTTACTAAATATTTACAGAACCTACTAGCTACTGAACCTATACAGAACCTACCTGCTGCCTACAGAAGCTACAGAAAGTCAATAATTCAAATTTACCTTCAACCACCAACTTTGGAGAAAGATATTCATTAGGAGTAATGAATTTTTATAAATCCATTATTTCTATTATTTTAATATGTCTCAAATTATGATGTTAAATTAAAGTTGGTAAATGGAGATGGATATGAGTGCATATTTGACTTATTCACAAAGATTTGAAGATCTCTATCAAATATATGGTGGACCTAAGAAGTCAAAATTTGTTAGGAGACACTTGGGATGAGTTTTATTATAGCCTCTCTCCCTAAATTCAAATTTGACTTCAAAGGTATTCTAAATAGCATGTAGTTAACAAAGATCTTGGAACTAGTTTTGAATTAGCTTTTGAGATCCAAATTTTAGGAAATTCTTGAGGATATTTTGGATCCTCATTTATTATTTGTTATGGAGAACACATGTATAAATAAGAGCTCATTCTCCATTCTATGGGGAGGACTCTTGGAGTATTAGTCTAAATAATGATGGAATAAAGTTATACTTTCATTTTGATTCAATATAGATCTTACTTTTATAATTTTTGTAATATGATTTTATTTATTTTATGTTGATGTAGTTTTACTTCATTGCTTGGTTTTCATTTTTTATTATGTCTGATGTTTATTTCTGCAATTCTGTTTTAACCCATAGATTAGTGATTTAAATGTTTATTTTTATAATGAATGTGCTTAATGCAATAATGTTATTTACTACATTGGATCATAAACAATAACTTGTATTTGGCAAGGATATCTTTTAGATTTTATTTCTGCAATTTACCTTTCTTGCACAGTGTGACTTAGTTTTATAATTTACTTTTCCGCAAAGTGTGAATTAATTTAGAATTTAATTTTCATGCAAATTATGAATTTAGTTTTCAGCATAATGTAAATTTAAACCAATGTAAGAGGAGATTGTGGTTCGCACATACACTAACTGGCAAGTTCTCAAATAACCCTAGGTTGACAATTAATGCACACTTCTTAGTTGTTTTCTAAGTAATTAAAAGGCAATTAAAAAGCTTGTCACCACCGGAAAAAGAGATAGAAGTATGTATGTGATGTACTTTTTAAGTAGGGCATGATGTCCCCGAGTGTGAGAGGTACTATCAAGCTAACCTGCAATCCCTAATAAAAAGGGTATATGTAAAATAGATGTTAAATCAAGCACCCACTAGCATGCATTGGAGCCATGGATTACCTAGGAAATGCAAGGAAGAAGTAAATCAAATTTAGTAGCCTCAACATTTAAGATCAAAGGTGGGAATGGATCTTGTACCATATTAATAATTGAGCATGGAAATAGGTTACAATGGAGCATGTAAATAGGTTTTCATGATGAAAGCATTGAATTGAGAACCTTATAGGCAATGAAGGCAAAGTAAGAAATGACAGTAGATAGATATGAAAATGTGTAAAAGCCTTGTGCATCATTACCATTAGATGAGTGAAACCTCATCTCAAGAGAATGATTGGTTTACTCATTAGAAATGAGTCCAATGAAGAGGATATCGCTTTGGGAAGTGGACGCCTTGAATTAACCTAGAGTTAAGTCTGCTTGGTTGACCCATAGGAAAGGAAGGTTGGATCATTCATGAAAACCTTTCAATTCAATTAATTATTAAAATCCTTGTGATTGTGAGGAAATCTATTTTTTATGATAATTTCATTTATGAAATGAAAAGGGAAGATTATGCCCATGCTAAGCACAGAACATCAATTTTGTGGTGATGATTATGGTGTAAGTTGGAGAGCTTTCAATTTCTTATGTTAGAATTATAGGAGAATAACAAAGCACTGTGAGTAGGTGAAAATGGGTTCCAAAGGGGATAATAGTAGGGGTTTGAACTCTTATAGAAGGGGATACCATTGGCGATGAGGTGATGGACACACACTTTCCACTTTTATAGAATGTGGATAAATGAATTACCCCATGTTTTAAACAAAAACTGGGTAAAGTAGAACAAACCAACAAAAATCAAACAAAAATCAATCTGACACTACCTTAACTTGGACATATTTTCCATGGATTATGAAAATAAGGTAGTTTTGATAAATCTAAAACGAAGAAATGTAGTAACTCTATGGCACAAATAATAGCTAGCCTTGAGATGCCGTCTATGAGCAAATGTTTATACTTATGATGCCATCTCTTAGATGATAAAACTAGACTAATGACTCAAGTATGGAAATTGTAATTCCTTATGGTATATTATGACCTACATACCTCCTAAAGAACTATTTTGTTGCACTATGTTTTGATTTAATTATGAAATAAAGGGAATGGTTATGTATCATTACCTATATTTTTTGTTTGTTTGCTGCAATGCCATTTGACTTGCTGGGTCAACCTTGGGTATAAGAAACCACAACCCTGGGGAATCTAAGCCTTTAAAATCACCCGGGGATCACACCTGGACGAGGCCACACCAACCCTTAGCATGGTTGGATTTAGATGTCTCCTCCCAAGAGCAGCGGGTTTTGATCTCAGACCGCCTTGTAGAACGAAACCCATCTTGACTGTTTTTATACCGGAACTTGACGTATCATAACCCATATTGGTTGATAACGATTATACTTACTTATATGTGTATGTAAAAAATAAATTGAGATAATATGTAATATACATATACTCAAAAATTTAGATAAAAGACAAAAACACAAGAGAGAATAGATAAAACCATGAAAATATCTCTTGTATGGAATCTATTCAAAATAGAGAGACATGTTCACTTACCCATTAAAGGGGGAAACATCCAAGAGAAAAGTTCCAAATACTATCATAATTCTTGACAAAACATTACATAACTTACTACTCTATATATAACACTTCAAAAGCCAAAGTATTAAATATTTATGGTCCATCTATTAATAAGGGTGTTTAGGGAAATAAATATCCAGCAATTGTTTGGGTTTAGTTGTTGCAGATCATAGACATGGATAAACTCAATTCTTGCAAGTAAACAAACACTTGCTTTTCCAACAAACAATTAGCATACCAAGCGCAAAATGGACATACCTGGTTCCAATCATTTGTAGTATAATCCCTTGGGTCTTGAGCTTTGCTCCCTTGCTTCAACTTCTTGTTCAAATTTCTGAAATGAAAACAAGGAAAGGTGAAAGCATCATAATAACCATAAAATATTATAAAATGAAACTTGTAGAATTAAATATTCTCAAGTCCATATAAATAGTCATTCACATAAACTAACATACATATAAAGATCATGTATTGGACAGGAAAAGAGTTCATTCATATATTGAAAATAACAAGAAGTTACATAGAACAGGTAAACCTGATTGTATTGTTGACATTATGAAACCGAGTCTTGAGCTCTTCCTCCCAAGCCACTTCAAGCACTCTAACTTTGCTTAAGGTCTTTTCACACAACATATTCCCAAGAGATTTAGGGAATGCTCTAGCATAATAAGCTTATAGTGAAAACAATGGAAAATGGGGGTTCCATATAGGGAAAGTAGGATGTTGCATATTAGAGAAAAGGGTTTTGGAAATTGATAGCAAAGAGGGTTTCTTCTCCAAGCAAAAGCAAGGGTAAATGGTGTGTAAGCTCATTTTCTCTCTCTTGTGCTCTTTTTATGACTTGTGAAGATCATTTAGGGAGTTAGGAGAAGTTATCCATGGGATTTGGGAGTTGGTGAATGGATATGAACCAAAATTGATCTATGAGGTAACTTATTCTTTATTATTATTATTATTATTATTATTATTATTATTATTATTTACTCTCACGCAAATAGATACATGATCTAGATACACTTAGGTTGCATATACATATGTTAGGCAAGGATAGGGCATGTATTTCTTGAGAAATAAGATTTCTTAAAAAGAATTTATTAAAGTAACCAAATGTCCATTATGGCACAAGGGAAAATGATGTCTGTAACTAGGAACATGGATAAGATTGACCTCTATAACGTCTTAGGATAAATTGTGGAAAAGATGTTATAACAGATTCCCCCTAATGTGTGAGGTCATAGGAGCATATGATGGTCGAAATACATTATAACCTTTCCATACTGAGAGCATAAAGTAACCCAAAAGAAATTTCCCAATCATCCATAGGTGGTAACAACAGTTTACCAAGTAAGAACTCGCTTCCCAAGGTGGGCATACCGATGCTCAGGAGTAACAATAGCACAACTACAAATCAAGTACAAAGAGGACCCATGAAGTATACAAAAAAGTGATCTTGATCATGTGGATACAAAGAGAATTCATGCCATAAATAGATCACGTCCACGAAGATACAAAATTGATTCATGTCTCAACATCAAATGAAGATATTCATATGTATATGGAGTTAAACAAATCAATCTTCATCAAAATTAGTGTCAAATTGATGATAATGGCAATCCAATGCAACTCGAATCATAACAGTAAAGATGCGATACTATATAATAATTCGTGATCTTCAAACCAACATATAGCACATGTACATGTCTAAACTATGTGAATAAATGTATTGAAGTTAAACATAGTGAGACATCATTTAGTTACTAGTCATTGCTGTATACCATTAACAAACGTGAGCTAACTCACCAATGAGGAAAATAAGAGGCAAGGTACCAACTACAATCTAACAAATGTGAATAAATAAATTGACGTCAAACTCTTGTAGACTCTAATGATTATGGTACATTGATGTATTCACACTATTAATAGTGAAGAGACTTTCCATTGAGTACTGCAAGTTCCAATGTACTAATAATACTGTAGATCACTATCCCAGAATATATGTGTTGAACTTGATGAGAAGTAATATGTTAGGATTGAATTAAGGCATCCCTCATCATCTAATGTGAGGGTGTAGCGAGAGGCCACAAATTTGGTGAAACAACTAATGATTATGAGACGTACTTGATATGGGAAGGACGATCATAGGAAAGTCAGGAGAGCTTTGAGGATGAACAACTCAGGTTAAAAATCCTCCTTTGAACAACAACACGACACAAATGTGACTGAGGCAACATATACTCAAAAGAGAACATGACATAAGTCAATGACGTATGATACATCATAGACAAATCTAATGTGACTGGAAGATTAACCAGTCAATGAGTAAATGCATATACAAGTTCATCTCCCTAGTCATACTACATACCCAATTACAAAAACAAGACTCAACAATGTGATGTGTTCAAAGGAATCGCAACTCACTGCCATATAAAGATATAAACACAACCTTTTCTCATCTGTCTTTTAGGATTTTTTGGTTTGTCTTTTTCATATTATAAAAATACTAAAAAAGAATAAGAGAATTATATAGTACATGGGAAGAAACGAGTATCAAGACAATCCAACTAGTTCCAAAATAAATGGATCATGAGCCAGATAAGGACACTCACAAGTTTCAACCCAGACATTTTTAATGTTTCACAACAGAATTTGAGGTCAAAATCCGACGGCTACCATGTCTGAAATTCGACGCTAACCTGTCGGGTATTCGACACCCTCAATTTTTTTGTCGTCGGTGGCGTAACGTCGGATAGTTGACAGCCAAGCCACGACTGTCAGATTTCCTATGACAATGCCGTTGGATTTCCTACGGCAAGGCCGTCGGATTTTCTATGCCACTCTAC
This sequence comes from Pseudotsuga menziesii, assembly GCA_001517045.1. NCBI lineage: Eukaryota > Viridiplantae > Streptophyta > Pinopsida > Pinales > Pinaceae > Pseudotsuga > Pseudotsuga menziesii. The sequence goes on along the minus strand of LPNX010975974.1, from coordinate 98,283 downwards.
AGTCGGAGCCACAACAAATTCGTCGGATTGACATGAAATCCAACAACATCTGCTAGGCATTGAACGTCGGATAACCGATGGGATACTGTATATTAATAAAAAAAAATTGTAATCGGTGGCAAGTTTACTTTGAGATATGCTATAGATATCATTGTATTTTGATATATTTTGGTGGATGTGTTTAAGTTTTAATACATCATCAGGACCAAAGATATGTAGGTCTCTTCATTTGAAATAGGATTCAACACAGATGGAATCTATTTAACAAAGGTGCTAATAATATAACTCATAATCTTCTCATCATATCTTTATTCCAACGTACAACTGATCCAGGAGGAAAAGATCGCAAGAGATTTATCACATGAGGTCAGTTAGGCAGAGAATTTAATAGGGGCAAGCAATCAACTTTAGATAAAATTTTGAGGAAAACAAAGGTTGTCAGGCATGCCGAGAAAAGACCACGAATGGTGGGGGGGAAGAAGTATTAATGAAAGAGAAAAACAATTTTGAAAAATTTAGCCTTAGCTGGTAAGTTTCGTGGATGATACATATCAAAACTCTCATTAAGGAAGTGGATGGTGACAAAATACAACAAAATGCTAAGTTACGAGTCGTTCCACATCCTTTCCAAAGGATGGGTCTCCTTCTTACTTTGAGGAAGGTGATCAAAACAAAATTGTAGGCAGGCATTGGTTTTGGTCAAATATTCATCTAGCATTAAAATCTCGGGAACCATGTTTTTATCCAAGTAAAGAGTTGGTGAAGTCACATGCCCTATGGGTGAATCTCACAGGCTTCCTCTAGAGACATGGAAGGAATCCATCCAAGAAGAAATCATGAGAGAAATCGTTAAGTGCACCTATCTATACCCTAGTCACTGTTATAGCTCATACATAATCATAGCAAAATTATGTGTTGAATTTGACCTAAGGAAAGAGCCACCTAAGTTGATAGAAAGAATATATGGAAATTGGAGTTACATTCAATAGTTGAGTTAACAGAGTGTCTCTTTTCATTGCCACTTTTGACGAGAATATCAACACATAAAACTTGAATGACCTTGATTCAAAGAAGAGGCCAACTCTAGATAGAAAAAAAGTTCAAGAAAATACCAATTGTTCTCTCCAAACTATGGGTATTCTTCAAAATTTGCAGCAACTAAGGAGCAACGAGAGGATCATTCTAAAAAGGGAAAGAATCAGAACTCTAGTGAGAAATAAGCATATCAGTCTAAGACCCGTGAGCATGTAGAAGGTTGAACTAAGCCAATTAATCTTTCTAAAGGAAGTGGTGATGTTTTTCCCTCAAGTGGTTTCAAGGTTAAAAGGAGAAGCCAGTGCAAATCATCATTTTTGAGGAAGAAGAGGTCAAGGATACCTCAATGGACTCCAGTCAAAAAATGGATTTTAGTCAAAAGGCTTATTTGATCAAAGATTTAATTGGACCAGTCCCATACACCATAACTTACATGAAGACCTTAAACAGGATCAGACAAAGCAAAACAAAATACAAGCTGAGTTTTCACCATCATCGAGTCAAAATAAGGTATTTGCGGGAGATGTACCGAAAGAAAAGAGAAGAGAACCCTAAATGGCCCTGTCAAGAAGAAAATGTAGTATAGATATCATCTAGTTTCAATAAAGTTATGTGGACGATGCCCAAACTCTAAAGTAATGTGAGGAATTCAATTGGACATAATAGATATTGTTATAAGTCACCTGGTTCGAGTTCGTGTTTGAATTCGGCATTAAATTCGAATATATATAAATATATATATATATATATATAAACTTAAATTTTATTTTCAATAATATAATTAAATTTTTTAATTGTATAACTTCTACCTAAGATGATAAAAATATTTTATATATATGGTATAATTTTATATCATTTATATTAATATATATTTTCAATCAGTATATTAATATATATTTTATATAATATATTAATATAGATTTTTCTATTATAACACAAAGTTAGCTTTACAAAGTTATAACACATTTTATGTAATATTTATTATTATGCTAACAAACAAAAAACTCTTGGAAAATATACGCTCAACTGCAACAAGCGTCGGGAGTCAAGACTACGATGAAGACCGAACCTTGAACTTGTCTGCAACTTTGAAGTTTGCACCCAGTGTCTATGACTTTGCCCATGTCGGCGAATCTTCGCCCACGACAAATGCATCCCACAACTCTTTGCCTCAATATGGCAGCCTCCACAGTTCATTCACGGATTCGTGATGGAGGCTTCACAAGAACCAGGCAGGCAGCTTCACAGGAGGAATAGGGTTAACCCACAGGGTATTCCAAAGAAAATCGATTGGTTCTTTGTATACATTTTTGCATAAGTTAAAAAGATAAAAGACCTCGGTGAGTGTCAATGTCATATCCAAATATTCACCTATCTTCCTTCAAATGGGAGGTGATGACCTAAAGCCCCAAACCCCTTTCAAATTCAATAACACTTGGATTGAGAATGATAATAGCAAGGAGGTGGTGTGTCGAGAGTGGGATACTGAGAATACACTCACATCAACGAATATATTTGGCAATTTGCAATTTTTTATTGCATGTAACAGTAGTACAAATAGGTGTTTAAAAATAGATTTCAAGTGTACCTTCATGTTTGAGTTTAATTGTCTATTACAGCTTCCTGGTACAATGATTTATGAAATTTTATGTAACTTTCAGTCTTCCAATTGATATCCACTGAGTCTAATGATTTATCAAATTTTATGTTTCAAATTTTCAATCTGAATGTTCATTGTTCAAATAATCATCGAATTTATAATTATGAATCATGATTCATAATTTATGCAGAAATCTATATGCATGTATGATGTGAATCACACACACACACACACACACACACACACACATATACAGTACCCCCGACATACCCAAGTACCCCTTTTCAAAAATGGCATCCCCGTACTCATACCTGTCCTCGTACCCAAGTTTCCTGGAAACTTAGCAGCAAGCTTTTGAGGTTTATAGCAACTCAACAACTACATATTCTTGATCAGCTCAGGCTTAAACTAGTCACAGATCATGATTGCAAATGCGTGACTCCCAGGATCATGAACTCAAATTAAGCATCCCATAATTACTTTATAAACATACCACATGCAACTAGGAGTCTATTCTATCAGCTATCATGTCATTATTTTATGAGTTGTCTCATTCATCTAATTATTGGAACATCCACAGAAAGTGATGTACCACCACGACTGCTGTGTATAATTGTATTTCAGCTGTTAATGTTTGAATCATTCAGTTGTCTTTATGCATTGCATTGCTGTTTTTCTTGTCAATATCCTAAATCTTAGACTATTACCATGCAAGTCCCTATGACATCAAATTGGTAGAATCATATTCACATAAACAAACTAACAACTCTTCGAACTGACATTGAAAATTTGAAAGGAATAAACATCCAATAACTTCTCATGAAAACATACAAAACATATAGACTTCTCAAGAAGAAAAATAGAACAAATAGAAGGATGAATGATACTGGGAAGCATTCTACTTACAAGAAAAACTGAAAGCAATATATTTAACAATAGACTATGTTTTGTGCAGACTCATACCCAGAATATTGGAAGGATGGTGGTAAAGGTGAAAGATCATTAGCACGTTGTTGCTCAGAAAGCAGGATATCATTTCAAACATCATGCACCTCAGCCTTCTCCTCTAAAGAATCCTTGTCCCATCCTTCAATTGGAACTTCATTTTCTTCTATGTCATCTGATCCTCCTATAGAAGTAATAACAATGAAAATTAGCATCATACACAGTCAAACAAGATTTTAGGTATTCAACTGTAAATAAATTTGCTGCTTACCTTCTTTCTTGCCATACACATTTTTGTAGCCTTCACATTTGCAGCCGTCTGAGCAACCAACACCAGCCTAGAATACACATATGAAAAGGTAGTAAGAACAATGCGCAACATTCCTCCCAATTTCACCTCTGCATTACCTTACAAAATGAGATTATTGCACCTGATAACATTCGCAATATTTTTTCAGGCACATTGATTTCTTGCAATTGCATCCTCTTTTGTGCCTTGCTGAAGATAGAGTCTCACCACACTCATCCTGATAAAATACAATGGTGCATAAGTATTTAAAACCTTCAAATGACACTAAAGAGAGCAAACATGAAAATAAAAAATCTCCAACCATTTTCTCACCCCATTAGTTGGTGGAGAATCAGCACCACAAACAATCTTAGGAGCAAAAGCAAGGGGATTACAAGATTCTATCTGCTGGCGGGTACCAAGAACCATGTCCTCGTATTCAGGTTTATTAAAGCATTCTTGGCATGTGCAAGGTTCAACACAGTATACTCCAGCTGCAAAACACTCACAATATCTGGGAAATGCGTAAGTTAGCATGTTAGTTTAAAACAATATAACGTTAACCAGGGCAAGCATATATTAAAAAGCAAATTATTTAAGAGCATATTGACTAACCTTGTTTACTGTTTGTTGAAGCAGTATATTTGGTCCTGTTGGCCTAATTTTCTGACCTAGGCCAACTAAGGAGATTAAGCCCACACAAGTAGCTTAAAGCAGCTTCTGGTGTGTTTGGGATAGCAAAATCTCGCAGGTTATGGTCCTGCTACCAACTGAATTTTTCTCTTAAGGAGAAACTAAAATTCAGTAAAAATTTATCCTAATCTTATTTCTATCTAAATAAACCCTAAAATTAGCTTTCTAAAACCTAAGTTATCCTAAAATTGCTTTCTTAATGAAAGTCTTCGATTTGTTGAGGATTTTGTTTCAAATAATCAAATTATCAAAAAAAATTAACTATTATAAATTTTGTGAAATTAACCTAATTCTATTTAACAACTGTTAAATGTAAACTACACTAAAATAACACTAACTAAATTATTCTATCCTAGCTGAGAGCAATTTAAATACTACATTAATTATCAATTAATATTTCAAGTAAACAGAAAGATCAATGGGTAAGATTTAAATGAAAATATTTAAATCATTCAGCTATATATTTACCATAACATCAAATTTAAAATAGACAACTACTTTAAACTTTTCTGGAATGTTTTATTAATTAACAATTAATAACCAACGCTAAATATCTGAATAAAGATAATGTTCACGATGAAAACATGGTCATAATACAAATGAAATCAAAACAAACATAAATATGTATATTATTAAGTTTCGAATTTTCAATAAAAATACTGATTAATTCAATTATAATAGCATACTCATTCAAATAGCAATATTGTGTTGACAGAGCGTAATATCAGATAATGAATACAATCATAACCAAGTATAACTGTATCAATAGTATAACTAGAAGATGATATATTGAAATATATTTAAAAGTATTCAAAAATAGTACCGAATAGTGATACCAGTCTGAGAACTTCCAGTCACACTCTTCCTCCGAAGATAAAACCCCAGTAAAGAGATAAAACTAGTACTGAAATGATATGTCAATGATGTTTTTCTTCCTATACTCCATCCCTCTTACATCGAAATTACTAGTTTATATAACCCCACTAGTCTTTCACTTCAGTTTCTAATAAGTGCTATAATTAATACCATAGGAGTCCTATCCCTATTTAAGTGCATCGAATCTCTTCAAAAAGAAACTTGTCACAAACATTACTATGGGATAAAAACTATCAATAAAACGACTAGCCTGTATTATCTCCTAATTCATGGGGACTAATATATTCATGACCATCTTGAAACTCCAATCTTTCCAGAAGCATCAACGTAAGCCAACTGTGATCTGAAACATCTTGTGTTTGCTGAGGATAGCGATACCATGTACACCTATACAAACGAAAATAAAAATCTTATTAAAACCATGTTAACAGAAATAACAATAAAACAAACAAATTATATGCATGCTTGCAAAATCTATGATTTTGCATGTATGCTCTTAAAAACTTTTATTACCTGTCAAAATAGAGATTGTTGGAGACATTTACCATCATACTCACTCTTTCAGTCAAATTGGCCTAGTTAAACCACTATCCTAAGTTTAATTGACATCAAGGAGCATTAATTATCATCATCCCAGTCACTCCCACGCCTACCTACAGTCAAGGAGGCTAACTGGAGCACTCCAGGGGTGATCTGTGTGACATTAATGCACCTAATTGCTAACTGGTGGTTACTTTCAGTTCAACCAATCAGTTACAGTCAGTTAAGGCGCCTCCATGCATGAAATATATTATTTAATCATTATTTATTATTATTTAATGAACTGGAGTCAACAAGGCGCCTTCACCAACTTCTGATGGTCAGTTCAGCTTCAATTAACCTCATCAGGGTTTATTGGAGTCATGCAGTACTAGCACTTGATGATTGGATTGCTATGACATGTGTTTGATCTCCTTCAGTTGAGATTCAGTCATTTATTGCACTCCAACTTCAGTTAGGGTTTGGTGAGTCAATTAGGGTTTTGGTCAAGTGGTTAACTGAGTGAGATTGCATGGCAAAGAGTCAGTTAAGCTAGACTCACTCACTGAATTCGAATTGTCCCTTAGGTATTCGAATTCTTCATGGAGTTAAGCTATTGCTATGCATGGAAATTGTAATCCTTTATTCTTTATATAATATACAGAGAGGAAACCTATTTGAAATTCCAGTTATTTTCCAATTCATGAGTATTTGTCAATTATTTTTTGATGATTTTGATTCCTAGTTCCTAGATCATGTGCAAGAATTAATATGGTATCAGAGCTACGGCAGGACGAAGATCAATCTCTCAAAAAAAAGATTTTTGACAGATTTCTCCATGAAATTTGAGCAATAGCTCAAGAAGCCAGCACTGCACCAGAAGCCAAGGCTTACCACTTAATACCCCAAGTAAAGAACTTGTTGATCAAGCTTTCTTGATTGACTATGCTGGGTGTGATGAAAGCCTAAATGTGCAGGTTGTCTGACCTTATGGTGCCTTTTTGTTTTGATTTGCAGGTCTTAACAGGTACAACTTCGAATGGACTCATCAATCCCTCTTCTCACCCCCTTCTCAAGCTATTCGGAATGGAAGTTGAAGATGATTGCCTCTCTGAAGAGACGAGGTCTCTATGAGGTGTCTATTGGAATTGGAAGAGAGACTTATGAGAATGATGGTGACAGATATTTTGGAACAATGACGGTGACAGAGCTTTTGGAACAATGTGTCTGGCCCTTGATGATAGCTTGTACTACCTTATTCCTGGTTCTGTTGAATACCCAAAAATTTTCTGGCCAATATTGGACAGAACCTTTGGCAAGCACAATGAGGATCATAATAGTACTTTGGAGATTGCAGCCAGCACCACAAGAGTTCTTCACTCAAAATTCTCAGCCTCTACTCTCTCTAATGAAGTTGTTCAAGATAAAGATGAAGCAGAATCTTCTACACATTCAATTCGAATTGAAGAAAGTCTCCATGAAGTGACTCCTTCTCTTGATGCTCCGAAAGTTCATGAGATCTCTGATATCTCATCTTCTCATATTTCTGAAACAGAAGAAGACATTCGAATCTATGATATTGAAGAAAAACACTGTTGCACTTCCATGCAAACATTCACCGGTGATTTTCCTTTGAATTCTGTGCAAAATTTACCAGTAATTACTTCCGAAAGTGAAGAGAAATTTGATTTTTCTTCCGCTAATGTTGCTGCTGGTGTGAAAATATGTGATACCTTGGATATTTTGGAAGAAATATCAGATTACCAGAGTGATCCATTCACTCCCCATGATCTAGATCTTCCAACAAATTCCTGCAGGATTGCATGCACTAAAATTCAGAATTTTGAAGAAGAAGAAAACTGTGCATCTATCGTCTCGGTTGACCATAATTTTGGATCTGATATGAACCTTATTGGATCTGATATGATATTATTTGGATCTTATCTGATATTTATTGGTTCAAAATTTCAGGTTCATAAACCTTCAGTACTGCTTGTAGCTGTTCTCATCAACGGTGTGAAGAAACAAGTACCGCAAGTCTCCTTCAAAACTGCTGCTGGGGATTTGATTTCATTTAATAGTTTTGGATCTGTTATGAACTTATTTAGATCTGATTTACATTCTGATCTGATATTATTTTGTTCATATTTTAAAATCCAAGAGCTTTCAGTCATGCTTGTAGCTGCTCTCACCAATTCCGGTGTGAAAAATCAAGTACCGCAATTCTTCTTCAAATTTGCTTATGGGGATTTGGTGTTAGTTTCCTCCTGTGAGGTTGCTGATATTTATTTTGTGAATCATTATATATTTATGAAGCTATATTATATTATGGAGCTCAAGAATTCTCTCTCTAGAGTCCTAGGGATTCTCTACCTTTGGTCACAAAATCATCTCCTCACAGAACTAGTAAAGAGGAAGACATTCTGCATCCGCATGGACACTTGCTCCTAAGATTTGGGGCTGATTTTACCAGTCATGGTTTGCTGTTAAAGGCTGCAACATATCAGTTTCTTGAGTGTTCCACACATGGTTCAAATCCTCAAGAACCTTTGCTCTCTCTTCAGATGATTTTAGTTGCTCTACATGATTCCAGTTATTTTCCAATTCATGAGTATTTGTCAATTATTCTTTGATGATTTTGATTCCTAGTTCCTAGATCATGTGCAAGAATTAATATGGTATCATGTATGCTCTTAAAAACTTTTATTACCTGTCAAAAGAGAGATAAACCATATAACCAAAATAGAAACAACATCAGGTTCTATTTTGTAAATTGATTACTCTTTTGGCTTCAGAAAGTTTAGCTTTGAGCCTGATGATTATTAGTTTCTGTCGATCTACTTGCTCAAGCAAGTGCTGGTTTGTGTCTATCATTGATTTTTTGGCTTTCTTGTATCGATTCTTCTTCAAGTTCATGTCCTTCCATCTATTAACCCAATTTAGTAATTCTGCCCTGAATGTTTTATTTTCTTCATCTTTTGAGGCTGCGTTTGCTTGACATTCTTTTAATTTGTTTTTCAATTCTGCGATTTTGGCTTTGTATACTTTGTCAAGTACCTGTTGGATGGTTTCTTCTTCCTTGTCACGACATGAATCATCTAACTGAGAAGAATAAAGATTATTCACATCTTGATCCGGTGATGGAATGCTCATAAACGATGGCTCAGGGCCAGAACCACAAGCATCCATACATGATGGGGCTGCTTCAAACTTACCTAGCTCAGTAATATTTTTGGCCAATGATTTTTCACGATTATTCTCTATGGGAATAGGTTCATACACATGCGTGGTTTCAGGAACCAAAGATGAAACATCATCCTCAAGATGGACAATAACTGGCCGAACATTTTGTTGAGTGGTTGCAGGAACAGAGGCTGTAGTTATCATATTCATGCTTCTAGTGACTCTTCGTGTACGAACGCACACAAAACCTTTTGGCTCAAAACCCCCTTTGTCACAACAAACCTGCACTAACTGTTTAAGTTTTTGCATGGATTCATCACCAATTTTTTTAGGAGTACATAACTCAGAGGGGTTTTCATGATTAACAGCATCAACATCTTCATTTTTTGTCAATCTACCATCCACCTTTGTAGGTGTACTGAAGCATTTGTCAGATAGGGATTGGTCCATGTTTGTCTCAGCATAACAGGGATCGACCTTCATGATTCCATCATTACTAATACAAGTACCTATAGGTGGAATTGCTTCATGTATTTTATTATCCCTTAACTTAGCCTTAAGAATATCATCAACTTCAGATTTTGCTGGAGCTTTACGCTTCCTACGAGTTTTAGGGGGAGGGTTTGGCCAATACTGTGTTGACCCTAGTTTATTTTCAACCAAGAACTCATACCAATATTTACAGCTAAGAGACAACTGATGTTGGATTAAAATTTTAATCAGACCATGGTGGAACAAACTCCTATCAGAATTGCCTATGGTACTTTGCACTGAATGTGCCATTTTCTTCAGACTTTGCAGTAAGAAAAATGGAAGATTGAGCTTACAACCATTCAATGCTAATAGTAATCGCAGATGATAATAATGCAGATGAGAGAGTCGGCCATCACAAGATACATACCTGACTAGGATTTCATAAAACGCTCGCCATTCTGGTTTTAAAATTTTAACTGAAACCCCAATCTTCAACTTTGCATTGGCAGGTAAGGGTAACAGTAATGACCGAAATTTCTTCTCATGAACCTTTCCTCCTTTAAACCAACGTTCTCCAGTTTGAGGAAGCTTCATAGCTTATGCAATCTTATCCTCATCAATAATAAACTTAACATCCCCAATATGAGCTACATTTTCCCTAAAACTCATAGCAAATTGTTTGGTAACCTATGCGTTATGGCCACTAAAACATCTGAAAAACTGACCCCATCCAATCTTTTCGAACAGTAGAGTCATTTTCTCATTGGCTTCAACCACTCAGGCCCTGAAATTTCAAATCGGCTGAGAGGAGCCATTGTTTCCTCACTGCAACTCTGGTTATGGGTTGAAACGAATGAAGTCGTGAAAATCAAAGGGATAGGCACCCAAGTAAAAGGCATTATGTGAAATATCAAATCCTCAATTGATTCATACGTGATAGAAACAAGAACCCCAATTTTGGCCATGTTAACCAAATTTGGAAATGATGAGAACAATAGCCAGTGTTTTTCGCTATGATAAATGGAGAGAATAGCCACGACTAACTGAATTCTTCAGAAAACAATATCTAACTAATCCTTCATATCAGAAATCATTCAATTCAGGGATTATAAATCAAAACCTTAATAACACCCAGTTTGGAATGATGGACTAGTACAACATCATGAATAGGAATGGCTATCAGTCATTTATGGAATTGAATTCCACTGATACGATTTCATCATTAAACCCACAGCTGTCAGTTAAATTGATAGGTGTTAACAATTAAACCAAATCCACATGCCAATACGAATTCAATCTTTATGCAGTGATCCTTGTAAACATATGTTATCAATTTAGCCATACGTATCATGTACCTTAATCATAACTATCAATTGATAATAACCCAGAATTACATGTGGAAGGCAATCGTGTTCATAAACAGGATGATGTGGAGTTGTCATAATAATCCATAATGTTCCTAGGATTTCTGAAATTACAACTAAATAGCAATCACCATTCACACCCAAACCATATATATACATGTAATTTATTTCAAAATATAGTTTTAAATACTTTATGAAATCCTAATCACTTATGACCCAAAACAAGATGTGATAGAATACAAAGCTCATAAAACTATTATGATTATATTTATGTGACAAATGAAAATTTCGAAATAACATACATACGTTTGCACTCTAGCTATTTCGTGATATATATGTACAATTTTACAAGGCAATGATATGATATTAAAAGATTGAGTTATATGTGAAATCTAAACCTTAGGTTTAATGAAAATATTTTAATTAATAAATCATCCTTAGTTATAAGGATTTCAAAAACTAATGATAATAAATATCTTATCAAAACCAAGTTTTAAACAAATTCAAAATGTATCTTCATTAAAAACTAATTAGCATACTATACCTTAAATCTCCTAAAGAAATATATATAATCAGATGAATTAATAATGATAAAATTGATCATATATAAAATTTACAAGATTGACAGCTGCTAATTTGTCAAATTTATGAAAGTGTTTTCATAAATTTCTAATATGACTCTTAACTCTTCTATAATTGAGAGTACCTTCAGAATCGAAGATTCTGAAGGCACTCTTTTATAATCTTTTTTTTTTAAAATTAATCATAGAAGAGAACTGATCATTTTTCATCGCTATAGAAAAAATGAAGGGGTTGTTGCTGACTGCCAACAGGTCCATAAACTGATCCAACTTAGTTTCTATAAATTTGCTAAACCTTTGAACTAAATGATGAAGCTCACATTCTCAATAAAAACAAGAAAAGGGATAGGGAATATATTTCAATTTTCAAAAAATTACAGTTTCAGGCATTTTGATTTTTTACAATTGCAACGCTTGCAGCCATCTTTATCCCCAATTGTGGTAGACTTTCTTTTGGGCATAAATGCAAAAAGCATAGGTAGAGTAAATAACACAACTGAATTCAACAATTTATACACCACAAAAGCATTGGAAATGGTGAGTAAACCATCAAAAATAATTTAGAACTATCTGTTGTTACCTCTTCTTCTTGAGACTGCTTTGACTGAATTCCTCCCCAGTACTGAATGGAGATTGTTGAGAAATATCTAGAAGTTCTGGCCTCTTCTTTCCAAAAGGACTCAAGTTTCTCTCTTCATATTTGAAAGGTAACCGACTTTGCAATGGATTTATTCCAATAGTTACAGATTGAAAACAGGTTGTAGATCTTGTCACTCCAATCTGTGACATTCCAAATGACTGCAACTCTTGATGATCTATTCTAGTCTTCTCTACCATTGACACAACCATCCCAGAAGCAATGTTTGAGTTTGATCCTACTGGTATATTTCCTCCTGAGTTGACAACAGGTAGAGAACTTCCTACAAGTTTAGATGATGCCTCCTTTACACCAGATGAAGGCGCCATCCCTTGTGTGCTAGCAGATCCCTTTGCTGATGTAGCATGTTGACTCCACAATTTAGTGGCATGGGAGTAGCAAGGCTATTTCAATGTAAACTGATGCCAGAGGGAATACCAACTGATATGGGAGTATTTCCATTATTTCGAACATTACTGTCAGATTTATCTAAGGTAAGTTCATTAGTTTTGGACAAGAAAGTGGAGAATCGTACATTAGATGAAGATTGGGAATTTCTTCCACTGTCTACACCCGTTTCCCTCTTTAAAGGGACAATTTGCATATAGTCAGAAGTCACACCTTTTTCACATGAAACTGATGGTGAAGTATTTGTCTCTGAATCATGAGTTGAATTTACCAAAGCACCTGTTTTAGGCATTTGACTTGTAGACTTCCAGGAACTGTTACTCATGGTTTTCCTTTGAGCTTTTGAGGCCTCAAAATCTAGGCAGCGCTTGTGTATGCCTCGTTGGATTTGGTAAGCAAATGCCAAATTTTTTATGTGGATGGCCTAAAACATATTGGGAATTCTGAACAGCTGCAAACACCTCTGTCTTGAACTGAACATTCATATCTGGAGATTACTTTGGGTATATGAAATTTTTCGAAGGTAGAGATGATAGGTTTATAGTTTGAATCTAATATTTCCACAGAGCAGCCAAAGGTAGAGTTTACAGGTTTCGCATATAAGAAACGAGGAGAGAGAAAAACAACAAAACTGAAGGTTCCCTAATGAACAAATTTAGTTATAATGAACAATATATTTTTCCATATACCCTGTTTTCGTATTTGGGCTGAGGACAATAATGGTTGCTTGTCTTAAACAAAGTAATTTTTTTTAAAGAAACACCAATTTTCTCAATGTCAATACATGAGATATATTCTAATAATCCTTTTATTTTTCTAAACTGCTATGGTTATCAATTCTTATTGTTAATTGTGATGCCACAAACCTTAGATAGTTCACTTGGGCAATAGCAAAAACATTTGTTCCATGATCCTAGGTTTACTTTTATGCTCCCATTATAATGCAATTCCTCAACACAGGAAAATTGCAGACTTATTCATGCATAGCAATAATTATTGTTTAATGTCTATTAATCAGTGTCTAATGATATAGATGCAGAGTTATACTTGTTTACTGGTATTCCTTTCTAGTTTTAAACTTCAAACTATCTAAGGTTCAGTTCTTTGCCACAAGCTCCTCAGGATTATGTATAGGAATGTTCATTGAATATCTCTCTGTCCTAATAGTTTTTAACATCTGAAACATGACATCAGAGAGGAAAAAAATTCTAAAGATCTAAATCATAACAGACAAAGAAACAAAAAGCCATGAAAAAAAAGAATTAATAAAATTAAAACCAATCTATAAAAGTAAAACCATTTGATAGATTGTTATTATTCCATTACAGTCCAGTCACGGTGGTGCTTCTTGATAACATGCATACATTAACGTTCACTATCTCCTTCCTTGACATGATTTCTCATGGAGATGACTATATTCAAAATACAAATGCAAGATACATTACAACTGCAGAGACAATAACTCAAATCAAAAAATATTTAAGTGCTTATTGACCTACAACTACTATTGCTGGAAAGCCCCATATAAAGTCATAGCCCCATCTAAAATCATAGAATGTGGTTTGAAGCGTGATATTTTTACTTAAACTATCCTAATATGCCAGCACTGCAAACAAGGCAATATTTTGGATGCTGAGGCTACATGCAGAAATGTTGAAAAATGCTATGGTAGCTAATGCTATAGCTTGTAGTGTTCTAATCAATGCACTTAAAAAATGGAGAGTTGGAATTGGCGTGCACGTTTTCTGAGGAATTTGTTAAAGTCAAAGCTACAAGGTAAAACAGGTTCATTACTCAAGGGGATTTATGTGTGATTCAACTAAAGTTTCTTATGAGTGGAGGCTACTGTTAACACACATTTTTTAGAATGGGTTTGTAATAAATGCCAAGTACTATGCTTATCTGAAAAATTTCTGTTGAATGAGTGAAGACCCAAAGTTGTAACAGGGCCAAATCAGTTGGTCTCATAGCGTGATTAATATCCCTCACCCCGGCCGAGGAAGCCCGACAGAAGAAGAGCATTACTATCAAATCTAGACTACCATTGTCCACTTACCCTATGCGATTACTGAATGTACAAAAACTTCATTTGTTGTATTCCATACCAGATATTTAAGCGATTATTAAAATCTATTACATAAAAGCCTAGAGATTGAAGTGGAAACTTCCCTGGAATGAGTGAAGACCCAAAGGTGTATCAGGGAAAAATCAACTGGTCTCACATCAAGATTAATGAATGTTGAAGTGGAAACTTCCCTGGAATGAGTGAAAACCCAAAGGCGTAGCATGTTACAATGTTACCTCTGCCTCTGCAAACCCTGACTGCTGCAAACCCTCCTCTGTGTAAACACACTTGACCTCCGACAACACCTCTAGCTACCTCCTCTGTGTGACCTCCGGAAAACCTCCTCTGCATGACCTTCGGATGTGGATGTATATTGTGTCGGCTCTCCTGTGAAATTATTGATTGGGTTCTTTGTTTCATGAAGAAATATTGTGTCCGGACAGTTGTGGTTTCATAATTTTTTTCTTTTTTTTTGTCCTAGTTTTGGAAATCCAAAGACATAGCACTAGTTTCGGAATAGCCCTAGTGTCAGAAATCCTACACCCAAGTGTCGGAAATCCTACACCCTAGTGTAGGAAATCCTACGCCCGAGTGTCAAAAATCCTACGCCCTAGTGTCGGAATAGCCCTAGTGTAGGCATAGCCCTAGTGTTGGAAATCCTATGCCCTAGTGTTGGAAATCCTACGCCCTAGTGTCGGAAATTCGACGGCTCTAAAATAATTTATAAGGCTTAGTACTTTTCATCATTACTGTCCGACACATCCGTACGATACGTCGAATGTCGTCGGATTTTGTCGTCGGATTTCGGGTTGAAATCCTGTTGTGTTTTAAGAAGTTTAAAAACTATAAAGATATCTCCATGAATAATATCCCATGGATTTTTACCAATCCTAGGTAAGTTAATGCTCACTTAGGTTTTCGATTTTAAAGAGTGAGAAAACTTAAAATAAAACTCAACATAGTTTCTTTTCGTAAAGTTACTCTCCCTTTCCACAAAAAGAATAATTGTGTACAAGGGAGAACTCTTATAGCCATAATTGATTAGAGTATTCCTTTTTCGTAAATAGTCCATCTAGTTCGGAAAAGGGTTAAACTTATACTGTACATGCGTTCCTTTAAGTTCTTTTAATGAGTTTGAAAGAAACAAACCCACTCGACAATCTTTTTATGTTTAAGGAGTCTAAAAGGGGCTTAAAAATAACTCCATAAAAGTAGGATCTTTATGGGGGTAGCCAAAAATATATGGGAAAGAGAAGCATGCAACTTCTCAAATTCATGCTAAAACTAAAAAGGCTCCCGATCATATGAGAAAAACTCGGCATGGGCACCCTAATGAAAAGTGGGTGGTTACTACAATGTCCCATGTTAGGTAGGCTCTTTTGTTGGACCGGTGAAAAATGTAGATAAAGATGGTTGATGCACCAATATCCAATGCTTTAATGGCCCTATGTGAAATTCGAGTGGAAAAAGGCTTAAATGCATCATAACAACAGGGAAGCTTAAATCTATATGCAAGGTTCCAAAAATACCTTACCAAATATAACAACAAGTAGAAAGTGATCCCTAAGCAATCATGAATCCAACTAAACTTCATGTCTCCAAGAAACACTAGTACCATGATCATATCAAACAAATCTATAAAGAAATATCTAATACATGTCACTTCAGTAGAAATACTTTCAACTTCAGTATCTTCAACAATATTGATAACCAAGGAATAACTTAGTAGTGAAGACTCAAGAGCGCTAAGGCCCGGGGACCTATAAACAATAAGATTAAAACCATGAGGAAGATAAAAGCTAAAATAGGAAACAAAGTCTATAGGAATAAACTCATCATCGCGAGAGTCGAAAATTTTTCTAGCAGAATCAAACTCATCAAGAAAACTATCTTGCAATTCAATGGAAGAGTCCAAAGACTCAAGAATTCCAATGTATGAGGATCTATAAACAAGGAAATCATACTCAAAAGGAAAATTGGGGATGATTTGGTTGCAATTGGGTCAAATCTAGGGAGATGATCTTTTGAAAGGACATCAAAATCCAAAGGAATGCTAGACTATATCATAGAATCTAGGAAAACTTCATTTGAAGGAATTATATCATCCTAGATAGAACACTTGTCAAAATATTCACTTGGACCAATAAGATGGAGATCACACTCGAATGTCCCCATTGAATGGATGACCTAGTCAACTGTTGGGACCAAGTCCCAAGAAGGTGAGTATGAATGCATAGGATTATTCTAAGTATCAATTGAAATGAAGGATATAAGGCCACATAATTCACTCGTGGCGGGAAGTATCTACCAAAACACTAGGAACTGACAAAGGATATACTTAGTCTAAAGCCAAGTAATGAGATGGATCAAAAAATGCAAGCTAATCAATAGTGAAAAATCTTCTGTTGCAGGGAAAATACATCACCCGAAAGAGTGTAGACACCAAAACATGCATAACATATACATAATCACGCCCAAGGAGCATATTAAACTCTAAAGGGTCCTCCATAACCATAAAGTCAACTACGCCAATCTTCCCACATAAAGTAACAAGATATTGAGGAAGAAATCCCAAAGTTTCACTAGATCTTCTATCAAAATCCAATGGTTGAGAAACAGCCAACACAAGGCTAGAAGATCCAATAACTTTCCAAGCATGTGCAGATAAAATACTAATGGGGGCTCCTTTATCTACAATACATTGAGTAACTGTGTAGTGTTTAACTTGAACCTTTATTTGAAAAGATGCAGTAGAAGGAAGACACGACTCAACTAGATTATTCCCATCAAAGGAAGCAATCCTAGAGATTTTTGGGGGTTCATTCAAAGTGATTTGAGTTCCTCCCTATCCATAAAGTTTTGAACTAGTAGCAAACAAAACTTTACGGGTAAACACATCACTCTCCAAAATCAGAGTGGGATTGAATGAATGCATCAATTCAACCACTTAATTTTTTTCACTCTCCGAAGGAGGAGTGGGATTGACCAAACATTGCATTGGTTCAACCACTTCAACATCAATGCCCTTCAAGATAGGAGTTGGGTTAGTCAAATATTGCATTGAATTGACCACTTCATCAACCAAAGGTTGAATAGGCATTTTGGAAATCATAGGTTCTTTAGGAGAAAAAAAATCCTTGAGACATGGACCACACTCTTTGTACCTCTGTAATAGTAAGGCATAGGTGAGTAATATGATCTCGCTTACAAATATTACAAGATAACTTATGATTACATCTTATTGGCTTAGAGTTCTCAATAATATCAACATGTTTAACATGACTCACATTGGTTGGTGTTTCCCCCCAACATGACTTGTAGTGGCTAATTTTTAGTCTCCAATATGACTTGTAGTGACTCATGATTTGTTATTAGTATGACTTGTAGTGACTGGTGACATTTCCTCAACATGATTAATAGAGTTTGATGACATAATTTCAGTATGACTTACAGTGACTAAAAGTTTTCCCCTAGCATTTCTGTAGTGGCTAGTTGTGGTTTTCTAGTATGACTGGCAGTGACTGGATGGGTTCCCCAGAATGACTTGCAGAGGTTGGCGGTAGGTTTCTAGAATGACTGGTAGTGACTAGATGTGTGCCGCTTGCATGACTTATAGGGGCTGGTGACAGGTTTCCAATATGACTTGCAGCGACTAGAAGGGTTCCCAAACATGAATTATAGAGGCTGGTGACGGGTTTCTAGTATGACTTGTAGTGATTGATGAATGCCCCCAACATGACTTGTAAATTCTGGTGACAATTTTCCAGTATGACTTCCAATGAATGGATGTGTGCGCCCAACATGACTTGCATAGGCTGGTGACTAGTTTCCAGTACAACTTGTCATGACTGGATGGGTGCCCCTAGCATGACTTGTAGAGGTTAGTGATGGGTTTCTAGTATGACTTGAAGTGATTGGATGGGCTCCCCTGACATTACTTGTAGAGGTTGGTGAGTTCCCCCCTTGTTTTTGCATCTTCTTCCTATTCTTCCTCCTTTTCCTTTTAAACTGTTGGATACTATTACTAAGAATTTCACTACATGAGGTAGAAGGAGGAGGAGAATATGTTACTGGTGAATAAGAAACAAGGTTTTTATGCCCTTGATACAAGGTTCTTTCTTTAGAAGCATAAGGAGAATTCAAGGAATTCATAGTGGAAAATAACCAAACCAACGTTGCTATCAAGGGAGCACCAACGTTCCAAATAAATGGAAAAGTACAAGGATCCCTTGGTTGATTTCCATAGGAATACTAGCCATAAGTGTCTGATTTAATAAGAAATAAATTTTTAAGTCCAATTAAGCACAAATAACACAAAGAGCACATAATTAGAAAAAAATCCCAGGATATCATACCATGCAAACATATAATCCTTTCAAAGTTTAGTTGTGGGTTGATTAAGTCCCACAATCCAAATAAAAAAGGATAAAAGAAGTTACTGAGGTCAGGTGTATTTCCCTTCTCGGGACAAGTGTTTTTCTAGATAAATCTAGAAAGCACCATCCAAGGTTACTAAAGCTCCAGTCACAAATTCTGCCCAAGGTGGTCACCAAAAATCCTTTGTTAACACCTGTATAAGATCCTAGGGACAAGATACTAAGGGTAACAATCTGTAATCTACGTCCGAGGGGATAGTCGCAGGTTGGGATCATACATATGGGAAAGGTAACTAAGCCCTAAATTCAATAGCACCAACACCACATGGGGCCAAAGGGTGGTATTGAATGAGTCCCTATACATGAAATCTGGGGTAGATGCTTGATTAGGAATTGGATGGATCTGTTCGAAACCTAGCCTCATAAAACCTCGTGCTTAGCTCTTGTTTTAGAGGAGCTTCTCGGCCACACTTCATACAAAACTAGAATTATCCTATCCCTTAGAAAAGACTCACTACACTCTAAAAGTTTTAAGATGACCTTGGGTTGTTAACTGGCAACCTATCCCAATATCCTACAAGTTAATCTAAATTAGTGAACCCTACCAAAATATAAAGTTCTATTAAGCGTTTATTTAAAAGTGGTTTTTTTTACTCAAGGAATATGGATATGCAACTGGTGGTGTTCTTTCACTAAAAATAAATGAAAAATAAACTTCTTGCAAATGGAAAATACCACTTAATATTTTAAAAAGTTACTTAGTATAAAGAACTTCCAAACATAAATAAAAACCAAGGATATATTTTCAAAATTTTAAGCAAGATGCAAATTTTTAGGAAATTATTGTAACCAATGCAAACAACTCTTTCTGATTGTTATGGGATGATGTGAATGAAAGAAATGCAAATTTTTATTTTATGAAAACACTTCCAAAAACAACAAATTGCCCAAAAAAATTCCTAAATGAAATAGAAACAAACTATGATTTTTTGCAAACTTCAGTTTTCCTTTTCTTTCAGGGCCCAATAAAAAAACACACAAAAACATGATCTTGAAGGATTAAGAATCATAATTTGAAAAATATAAGAAATATCCATATCCCCAATGTAGAAATAATAGATCAATGCTATGAGAATGATACTAAGAAGAAGCACAGGAAATAGATCTTGCTACTAATAATTCTCACAAGCATACATAGGAAAATAAAGAGAAGAAAAGAGACTGAATCACATGAATGAAGAGATGAATATTGGTGTGTATTTTTCCATTGAATAATGATTAATAATAGCATACATAAATATTACATCCCTCATAGGAAAATCGAATTGTATGGAAACAACTCATAAATCTAAAAAAGGTGGACTTACCAAAAGATAGCAAACCCCCATAGGTGGCTAAAGCACTTTCTAAATCTATCAAGGACCTCATGAGTTGGAAAAATCATGAGTGAGTTGTCAAGGGAGATGGAAAAACATTATAATCCTAGAAAATGGAGAAAAAATAATGGAGGATGGGTTGGAAACAAAAGCTGCCAATTTCCTAGTTGACTAGCTTTTATCTTATCCATAGAAAAGCAGAAAAAGCAGAATCTGCTGTAAAGTGATGGATACTAATTCTGGATGGTCAAAAGGTGGTCAAGATCAACCCAAAATTAGAAATAAATCATTCCTGGGATATAGATGGCATGTATTAATTTTAAGGTGCAAGTGGATGCCAACTAATTAAGCTAGTGTGTGAATAATTAATCAAATAATGATTAATTATTTTATCCTAAGTTATGAGTGGGTTTAATATATTCCAACACCCCCCTATAAGTCTGACTTTATGATGGTATGACAAAAAATAATGGATGCATATGGATCCATATAGGTCCCAGCAACAAGGCTATGGTCACCCTTTAACAATTATTATGTCTAGACAAGTGAGGAAAGAGGCAAAACCACATGGGGAAAATCCTCCCTCAAGATAGGACAAGGCACAAAATTTGAAATATGTCTTCAACATATCTTCATCTTCACTTTAATGAGTTGACTGAACTGCTTCTGGATGAAGGACTTGCTGAAGAAATCATGAACTCCATGATCATGCGCTGGAGTGTAGAACCTACAAGAAGGAAGAGGAGAGACTCCTTGTATCTCATCAACTGATGAAGTAGGAGAATTATCTGAATGATCCTTTCTGCTATCAAATTCTGATCTGCAAAGATAATCTGAAATGGAAAAGAGATCTATGCATACTCCTTCCCAAAGAGTACAAAAATCAAGACAATTTATTTCACACCCAATTAGATCTGATATGAGGCTGATAAAACTCTAATGTATTAGAAATATTAGCACATGGAACAACAAGGACAAAGGCTTCAGTGGCTCCATGAGGATATAGGCCTAGACTAGGAAAATTATGAACAACTGGGGAAAACTGATAGGTGTAAAAATATGAATGATGGATGGGCATAAGATCTGAACCATAAGTGTTTAGAACAGATCCAAGAATGTTTAATATCAGTCCAAATATGACTAAGGACATGTATAACCAGCCACTGAAAGATAGGAAAGACTTCAAACCATGTAAGATAAATATCACTGCATAAGAGACCAATGAGGAATCAACTAGTGAACTTGGGATGTGTATAGTCTTAGGATTATTTAGAGGTATGGTAGATGGTATAGATGGTGGTATGATATGTGTATCAACCTGCAAATATGCTTATAAATCATAATCCAAAGGATCACATATAAGCATATCAATAGACTCATGGGAATACACTGGTAATGAATCCTCTGTATGAAAGGAGGAAAGAATGAGATGTTCACAATCTTCAAGAAGGTTCTGAGTATTGATGCCAAGAACAAAGGAGGAGATGCTGAATCACATGAGATCAAGTAAGGTAAGTGGTATGACACAAATAAGGCTTGATTTGGCTAAGCAAACATCCTAGAAATCACTAGGTTGCGCACCATAAATGAGAGAGGTATGCACAAAGTGTGAAGGATCTGGAACATAGATCTCAGAATCTAAGATAGGAGATTTAGAGAAAAATGAATGGCTGATAGGATCATCATAAATATAAATATCATCTACATATGTTACTTCTTTTCATCAATAGTGTCATAAGAATAAAAATCACCTTCAAGAGACACAGAAAAAGGTGTCTCTTCAATATTTGCTTCTTCATTGAAGGAGGAAGCATTCGAATCAAGGAGAGTAGTAGAAACATGAACTGTATGAGAAAATTCTTCATCATGATGAAATTCATCAGAGAATGTAGTGGCCAAGAAATCTTGAGACAGAGAATAAGAGGAGATGTTGGGTTCGCTCCAGGCTTCATCTTCTATTTCCTGCAAACCAAAAGCTTTGTCCAAATTATTCCAAAGCTCAAATGGATACTCAGTAGTATATATGAGATGATGTATATTTGGAGACATTCCCAAATACATAATTCCATAATCTCTATCACAATTATTAATCCAATCAATCTTCTCTTCATAAGACTCAGGTTCGCTCAATGCACCAATGGAGACATCAAAGAGACATTGCCTCTTCAATTATGCGCTCATCTTTGGCTTCCAATCATCATAGTTGAAAGGATATAGTAGAGGAAATTTTGAATCCATATTTAATTTGTTGATATGCTCTAGGAGACACTCTCTGCAACCTATAAAACAAAACTAGGAGAAAATCTTGTAAGCTAGGAAAGCTCTTCTTCAGAGAGGGATAGGAGACTGGAAGCGCTCCTCAACTCTATAGAACTTGATCAACCTTGCTGCTCTCATACCATGTAGGAGATGGAAAGGTTGTGCTCCCTATAGATCTGATACCAAGTAGAAATAATAGATCAATGATATGAGCAATGATACTAAGAAGAAGCACAGTAAATAGATCTTGCTACTAAGAATTCTCACAAGCATACATAGGAAAATAGAGAGAAGAAAAGAGATTGAATCACATGAATGAAGAGATGAATATTGGTGTGTATCCTTCCATTGAATAATGATGAATAATAGTGTACATAAATAGTACATCCCCCATAGGAAAATCGAATTGTATGGAAACAACTCATAAAGCTCAAAAAGGCTGACTTACCAAAATATAACAAACCCCCATCGGTGGGTAAAGCACTTTCCAAATCTATCAAGGACCTCACGAGTTGGAAAAATCATGAGTGAGTTGTCAAGGGATATGGAAAAACATTCTAATCCTAGAAAATAGAGAAAAACTAATGGAAGATGGGTTGGAAACAAAAGCTGCCAGTTTCCTAGTTGACTAGATTTTATCTTATCCATAGAAAAGTAGAAAAAGAAGAATAAAGCAGAATCTGTTGTAAAGTATTGTATACTAATTTTGGATGGTCAAAAGGTGGTCAAGATTAACCCAGAATTAGAAAAAAATCATTCCTAGGATATATATGGCATGTATTGATTTTAAGGTGCAAGTGGATGCCAACTAATTAAGCTAGTGGGTGGATAATTAATCAAATAATGATTAATTATTTTATCCTAAGTTATGAGTGGTTTTAATATATTCCAACACCCAATAGATCTAATAATTTTTTTTTTTGAAAAATTTTACCCCATTTTTGGGCTCTCTAATACATATACACGACCTAAACCACTGTAGGGTATGTTTATCCCATGTATACGTCACTGTGTACAATGTCACTCGCGTATACACGACTGTCTACCCTATAACCTGTGTACACACAACTGTATACATCGTATCTTGTGCATATATATACAGAAAAAACAAAAAGACGCTTCTAGGCTTCAAAAAAAGTATAGAATCTTTCCCTAAGGGTTTCAGAAAGGAAAATAGACCACTCCAAGAGGAGAACAACCTAGCAAACCAGAATCAAGAAAAAATTGAGAAAAGTAAAAAAATTTCAACAACCCTAAAATACCCAAAACAAAATAAAAACACTAGCAGAGTCGCCAATTCTATTTAGGGAAATAAATACCCAACAACAGGGATGATTTTAAGAACACCCTCGAAATTTATATGTATAATAATTGAGAAAATCTCCCTAATATATAGGAAAAATTGAAGGCTATTTTAACAATAATATAATATGTATATATAATTTTTTGACTAATCTTTCATTCTATTATCGAATCTTGTAAAATCTTGACAAATCTTTCACCAAATTATAAGATATTGTAAAATCTTGACGAATATTTCACTGAAATATAAAATATTGTAAAAACTTGGTGAATTTTTCATCAAATTAAAAAACCTTGTAACATCTTGGTGATCTTTTTCTAGGAAGACTTATATTTTTATTATGTATATTAATAAGGTAGTGAAATAAAAGAGCATATATCAGATCTCGACTCTCTCGACTCTTATACCCTCAAATGAACAAATGCATGAATGAGGAGAGGAGGGATTTATTTGTACATTTGACAAGGAATATTGTTTCACTCACAACTCGAGGTGTTGGTGAAACAAAACTACACTAACTAGATTAAGGGAAAGTGGGGACTCCCCTTTTTATCTCATATGTTAATGGTCCAACAGACATGTGGGGACCCAAACCTTGACATACCAACAGACTATGAATTGAACACTTCACACTATGAAGTGATTCTGGCACCCATGAACCATTATTACAACGTGGAGTATTATCGATACTTGCAACCTTAATATAGAGTATGAATTCCCAATTAGCTTATTTTCGAAATCTCTCATTTTTAAGCTACAATGTAATAAAAGAAAAGAAAAAAACTGCTTATTTGTTTATAGATATGAATTCCACTTTTTCCTTTCTTTTGTTGACAATCAAAATATCAATTATGTCATTTAATTTAGAATTTTTAGATTTAGTTAGAAACTTGGAATGATTATTAGAAATAAGAACACACACTAACAAGAATAGAACGAACATTAATGCATAATCATGCATATCATTATAACGACTCTGTTAAATACTACTTTTTTCTCAGATAAATTGAGGAGGTGTTTGTATCCATGTCCTTGATATTTTTGAATGCATGCAACATGTGGTAAAATTGTTTTAGCACACTCGTTGAATGGAAAAGACTAGATATCAAATAGCATAATGTCTACATCTCAAGTCAAACATGCCTTGTACATATTATGTATGATCATGATGGAAATGAAGTATTGTGTTCCAACTAAATCATATATTTATCATACATAACTAGATCCATTTATGGATGATGATAGCAATTATACACATAAAAACAAATTACCAAACAACATTTTACTTCTAAATGACCTTACAAAAAACAAAATATCGTAAAACAAGTATGAACCCAACAAATTTAAGTCACAAATAAAGTTGATGAACTTGGAAATATAAATAAAAAAATATACCAGTCATGAACTTCTCAATACTGATAAAAGAATATACCAATACGCTTTGGGAAACTCTACAGGAAGACAACCAAAATAATGACCATTCCACTGTAGCCCCACCATTATAATCATTGTGCATTAATTTATATTACAAACATCTCAAACATCAACAATAACATACATAAAATATGAACATATACACTCTCATTAACGCCTTAGATCCAATAATAATTGCAGAGCAAGATCCTAATAAAAGCACATTTTAAAATACTAGGTCAAATTCAGTTTGAATATATAAAAACCATGTGGCATCTCTCCATCAAGAGTAGCATCCACTAAGAACATATAAATGTAAGTCAATAATTTAAACATGACAAGGCATAAAAAAATCATATCTTTTGAGCTTTATAACACTTTCATGGAACCAATATTCCTAGGATAGAATAAAATCCTAATAACACCGAATGGGCCCCAAGAATCAAGAGTGACCTAGAATTCAACAGGCCTTAAAAAACATCCATGACAAAAAAACATGATAATAGGTAAACTTACAATATAATAATCTATTGTAACTGTGGATAAAATGCATAAAAAACATGATAAAAGAATACCACATTAATTATTGGGTAAAAATAATGATGATAATTTGTATTCTTTGAAAAATTTCATATGCAGAATGCCCCTTTAAGACCCAAGATTTCGACAATGGAGATGTTATGCAAAGATTAAAATGTTGAGAAAACTAAGAATGAAAAGTGGAATTGCATCAACCAGAACTTTCAACCTGTAAGTGCAATCTAATGTGGGTGAATCATGAATCAATGTACCCTTTATATAGAATAAAATAGACCCTTATTTTCCCTATGATAGAAATCAACGGCTCAAACAAGGTATCATGTGAAATTGATTAAAAATACAAGAGAATGCAACCATATGGTTGAAATACAAGGAAAATAGAGGGCTAAATAAACTTTAAGAGCCTCCATTGATGAAAGTTGGGGACGATGGAGTGATTTTACTGTATTTTCTCTAGAAATTTGGGGAGAAAGATATATTTGAGGGAGATTTTGCTAGGGAAAAAAATCGTTTTTTCCATTTTCCTCGTTATTATAAGGGAGGGATATTAATTTTGGATTTATATTTTTCCTAATAAATATTGGGTGAATATATTTTAGCTGAAAAAACCCTTCCCATATAAGAAAATAACCCACTAATTTTTTGTAACCCCCTTAATATAGCCCATGGTCTATATATAGCCCCTAAAATTATCCATGTCCAACAGTTGTTTGGGTTCAGTTGTTGCAGAGCAGAGACATGAATACACTCAATTCTTGCAAGGAAATAAACACTTTCTTTTCCAACAAACAATTAGCATACCAAGTGCAAAATGGACATACATGGTTCCAATCATTTGTTGTAGAATCCTTTGGGTCTTGAGCTTTTCTCCATTGCTTCTACTTTTTGCTATAATTTGTGAAATGAAAACAACAAAAGGTGAAAGCATCATAATAACCATAAAATATTATAAAAGGAAGCTTGCAGAATTAAATATTTCAAATTCCATATAAATACTCATTCACATAAATTAACATGCATATAAAGATAATGTATTGTACAATAAAAAGTTCATTCATATATTGAAAATAACAACAAGTTACATAGAACAAGTAAACCTAATTGTATTGTTGTCGTTCTGAAACTGAGTCGTGGGTTCTTCCTCTCAAGCCACTTCAAACACTCCAACTTTATTGAAGGTATTTTCACACAAGGTATGCCCAAGATATTTAGGGAATTCTCTACCATAATAAGTTTGTAGTGAAGACAATGGAAAACCAAGGTTCCATATAGGAAAATCAAGATGTTGTAGATTGGATAAAAGGTTTGTGCAAACTGATAGAAAAAAGGGTTTCTTCTTCAAGAAAGAACTTTCCATGCAAAAGCAAGGGTAAATGGTGTGTAACATCATTTTTTCTCCTATGCCATTTTTATGACTTGTGAAGAGCAGTTAGGGAGTTAGGAGAAGTTGTTCATGAGATTTGGGAGTTAGGGAACAAATTGAATTGAAACTAACTCGTGAAGTAACTTATTCTTTTATTTTTTTATTTTTTTACCTTATGCAAACACATACACGAGCTAGATACACTTAGGTAGCGTATATGTGGGTTAGCCAAGGATAGGGTGCACATTTGTTGATAAATAAATTTTTTTTTAAAGAATTTATCAAAGTAACCAAATGCCCATTGTGGCATAAGGGAAAAGGACATACGCAACTAGGAACATGGATATGATCGACCTCTATAACTTCTTGGGATAAACTGTGGAAAAATATGCTAAAAATAACAAAGGGTCAACCACCTACCGGCCTTTATTCGACAAGGAGGCCCATTTTACATTAAGTAACTACCCATTAACTATCTAATGGTCGTTATGGCCTTATATATTGATAAAGTAAGTGGGTTAGGGTAGGATCCTAACATGCCCTCCCCGTTAGAAATCAACATTGTCCTGTTGGAGTTGGGTAAACTATTACAAAATGGTTGGTAATTACTAAGTATCATCTTTTGGTGAGGTATTCCACTGAAGTAAGACTTCATGAATAGTGCATTGACATAGTTAACACTCTCTAGTTTCCAAAACTACTTATGGTTGTAGCTAAATGAAGCCTTCTTCATTTAGTTCAAGTAGTGTAGTTTTACTCAATTCTGACCCACAACCTTATTCAAACATGACACATGAAATACTAGGTGGATCATGGAATGTGTTGGGAATACTAGTTTGTACGCCACCTGACCAATGCATTGAACAACCTTATATGGATCATAAAAATTTGGTGCGATATTTTGGTGTCCTTTGATTTTCAAAGAGGCCTAATTATAAGGTTGGAGGAGAAGGAACACCTGGTCACCTTCTACAAATAAATGCTATAAGCAATGCTAGTTTTCATGTTGCTTCAAGTTTTTTCTATCCATTTCCAAATTTTCCTAGTGTGCAAAGAGTGACATCACTATTATGAAGTAAACTATTGACTACATGTACTTTGTAAGTACTTGGTAGATAAGAAACCATAGAGGGTGGTCATTAACTGTAGACTTATTCATATGGTGTCATTTTTGTAGCCTCATGATAAGTGGTATTAAATCACAGTTCTTCCAAAGGTAACCACTATGCCCAATAGTGCTTTCAGATGCAAAACAATGTAAATAGGTTTCAAGACACTTGTTGACTACTTTTGTCTAGCCATTTGTTTGGGGATGATAATATGTGCTCATTTGCAACTAGGTGCCTTGTATTTTAAATAGTTCATATCAATTTTTTTTGGTGAATGTGGGATCACAATCTAACACAATGGAAGTATGCATGCCACGGATTTTGAAAATATGGTATAGAAAAATTGGGCAACCATT
Source organism: Pseudotsuga menziesii (assembly GCA_001517045.1). Lineage (NCBI taxonomy): Eukaryota > Viridiplantae > Streptophyta > Pinopsida > Pinales > Pinaceae > Pseudotsuga > Pseudotsuga menziesii. The sequence goes on along the minus strand of LPNX010975974.1, from coordinate 69,519 downwards.
GGCAGGGTAAAGGAGCGATAGAGAGGAAAAAAATGAGAATATTTGGAAAGTTGATCAACTACCACTACATTGAATGATTTTTACCTAAATTTGGAAGGAACACAATAAAATCCATGGAAATTTCGTTCCAAATAGTGGTTGTTTTGGAAATGGTTGTAATTCCCGAGGATTCTTCAGTGTCTAACCCTTTTTCATTTGGCAAGTGTTACATTCCACTGCAAAAGCAGGAAGATCCCTTTTCATGCCTTCCAAGAAGGAGTTCCTACAACTTGCATAAGTTATATAAAAACAAGAGTGACCGGTAGGAGGAGATGAATGCAATTATGATAACATTGTCTGGTTTAAAGCATAATTAGGTACCAAAAAAATGTGACCTTTATACCATAATATATCTTGTTTCCAAGTGTAACCCTTGGGAGGGTTAGGATCCTCCTGGAGTTGCTTAATGAGACACAATAACATTGGTTAGTTATTCTTTTCATGTCTCTTCTAACCATTCATGTACTAGAGATGAAAAGGCATAGAGGGATCTCTCTTCCTCATGTTTCCTTGACAATGTGTCTTCCACAACATTATATTTTCATTTTTTCTATATGATATCACAATCATAACCAAGCATCTTAGTGTCCCATTTATGCTTCTTTAGGGATACCAACATTTCTTCCAAAAAATACTTTAGTTTATGGTGATTTGTCTTGATCTGGAAGTGCTTCCCTATGAGATATGTCTGTCATGTGTGAATTAGATATAGGATTGATATGAAAATATTCAAGATAATTTTTAACCGTTAATTTGCATGTGAAATTTAAATGTTAATTACTCATAAACAAGCTTAAACGATGAAAATTGTAATGCTTAAATCAATCACATAAGTAAATAAAAGAGATATGCAAACCATAAAATGAAGACAACAGCTGATAACTGTTGAAATATTGTAACTTCGAAGAATATTCTATATGTATTTCTTTGTGGTCCCCAATGGTCCTACCGGGAGAACCACTTGTATTACTTTGTACCCCGATGCTCCTAATCGGAAGAACTAATAAGAGTCATGAGGCAGTCCCCTCTAATTGTAAAGGTGGGTCATTAGCACCCCAATGTGGTTACTTGAGCCTACATGTGTAACTCGAGCCTACATGATTAACTCGAGCCTACATGACAGATGAGTTAACTTAAGTGAACGGATGAATATAAATAGAGGTGTAGTGCTCCTCATTTATGAGACACACTCTCACTTGTGTAGCGCATTAGTGGAGAAGAGAAGTAGCTGGAGAAGGAGGAGGATTAGGCTTTGATCTCCTTGCTGGTTTTATCTTTTATCTTTTTGGGGACATCTATATTGAGGAAGCTTTTGCTGGGTTTTTCCCTTTAGGTTTTTCCCAGGATAAATCTTTGTGTTCCTTTTGTATGGTTGTGCTTGTCTATCTTTCAGTGATCCTGTTTATATGCTTTTGTTATGAAAATGAAATGAAATACTGATGTCTTAGTTAAGCATATGAAAATTTAACATGGTATCAGAGCCACCCCAAAAAGAAGACATTGTGCCGCTACAAAATCTAGGGCTTCTTACTTTTTGGTTCTCTCTCCACAATCAATCAGCAAAAGAAGGCTAGGCTGACTCTCCATTGAAGGGCGCATCTTTCTGTTGAAGCAGAATTCGATTCTGAGCATTTTCAGTTTTTCGTGTGGGAAATTAGGGCTTCTTGCAGAAGAAGAATTTTTGAGTGAGCCCAGCATAGGATTTCTCTCCTCATCAAAATCGAATTTTAGAGACCTGGATCAAGATTTTTGGTTGGGTGAAACTCCGGGAAAGTCAAACCCTAGTTTGACCCGGAGCTAGAAAAACCCTAAATACTAAAACTGCTAAGTTTTGGTATATTCGTTATATCCCAATATTGGAAAAGGTTCAAGAGCTGCAAATTTCAGATACCGAAGACACAATCCTGATGAACACTGTGAGATATGGATGAATGTTGTATTGGCTAAACAGTTGCATGATGCATAAGAATTTGTCGTTATGCATATGATTTATGAAATAGTTCTAACCATGCAACTGGTGCATTTGAATTGTAGGAAAGGTCCTTTACAACCTCCTACAAGAAAAGAAGGATGAGACTTGTTCCAAAGAACAAGTGATGACAATTCAATAAACATGAATCTGAAGCTCCCAGGGTCAGAGACACCATGACAGAAGAAAGAGCTTCAAAGAGCAGTAGATCCACCTCGAAGGATGAAGACTACCATGGGTATGAGAGATAACTCAAGATGAAGAAAAGAATGCTATGAAAGAAGCTATGATCAAAGAATAACAGTTGATCATGGGGAATGATGTATACGATATGATTTCGAGACATAAAGGAAAGTATGTAGTATCCTCCATATTGATATACAAGAACAAGTGTACAAAGAAAGGTTCGTGATTTGCCTCAGAAAGAATAGACTATGACATGACATACTCTATTGACCAGTATATATAAAGCATAGAACCACCTGTACATAATGAAGAAGGAAGATAATACTCCACTTCAGGGGGAGTGACTATAGAAGATATCTAAGTTCGACACGGTACGACATGATGGACAGCTTCCTGATGGATCAAGACTTTTCGGTTCCAACCTTCAAAGTTGAATGCAGAAGACTAGGATATGTTGATGATCTGACAAGATGAACTCATGGAAGATGTTATGATAAAAGAATAGTAGAATGATGTTTGGGATATAATACTCAAACCAGAAAGCAAGAATGTGGTATCTTACAAATGGATTTGCAAGATAAAATATGTCACTGATAGAAGTAAGGAAAGACTTGTGGCTAGAGGTTTCTATAAGAAAGAGGGAATTAATTCTGAAGAGACACTTACTCCAGGAAGCAAGGTACACTTCCTTCAGAACTATGATGGTAGTTGCTTCCATGACGAAGTAAAGACAATCCTTCCTTAATGGTATTATTGGGGAAGAGTTTTACATCGAAAGGATTTGAAGTTGAAGACAGATGGACTCATATATGTAAGTTGAAGAAGGCCCTCTATGGCATGAAGCAAGTTCCCAGAGCTTGGTATGGAAGGATAGACAGTTTCCTGTCAATTATGGGCTTTACCAAGAGTAAAGTTGATCCTAACCTTTATCTCAAGGTTGTAGAAGATGAACCTATCATCTTGTTATTATATGTGGATGAATTATTCTTGACATGGAAGGAGAAACAGATCATGGAAAGCAAGAAGAAACTAGCAGAAGAATTTGAGATGAAAGACCTTGGGTTAATGCACTATTTCCTAGGTCTGGAAATATGGCAAAGTTCAGAAGAAATATTTCTCAACCAAGGAAAGTATGCGGTAGAGATATTGAAGAGATTCAATATGTTGGAATGCAAATCCATGGCCACACCCATGGACTCCAACCTAAAGCTGTTAGCTGATGACTCATCAGAGTTAGTGGATGTGACTCATCATTGGGTCATTAATGTACTGAACAAATTCCAGACCAGACATTTGTTTTGCTGTGAACACCTTAAGTCAATATCTTGTTCAACCAAGACGGGTTCACCTAGTAACCGCAAAACATGTGATGAGATATTTGAAAGGGACTATAGACTTTGGTCTATACTATGATGGTAGCCATGAGTATAGATTGTATGGATACACAGATGCAGATTGGGTTGGAAGTATCTCAGACAAGAAAAGCACATTAGGTAGATGCTTTTGTTTGGGGTCTGCTATGAGTTCATGGTTTAGCAGGAAACAGTCCAGTGTTTCTCGTAGCACGGTTGAAGAAAAATACATAGCAGATTGCTCTGCTAAGTTGTGAAGTCATATGGCTTTAGAAGCTGATATCAGGCCTCTTTAACCTGAAGACGGATACTATAATGATTCTATGTGATAACCATATTTGTGATGACAGAGAACCCTGTGTTCCGATTGTAACACATAAAAATTCGGTATTTCTACATACGAGATAAGATGTAGATGATTATGTTTCAGTATTCCTATACTAAAGATATAGATGATGTTTCAGTATTTACATACTGTAGATGCAGATGATGATGATTCCGTATTTCTATACTGAAGATGTAGATGATGATGGTTTGAATGATGATGTACTGATGAAGCCTTTGTCTCAGGTAAAGTTCTAACACTTTCGAGACAAGCTTGGTGTTGTTCGAAAAGACCTTCCTCGAAAGGGGGAGTAGTGATGTTGCAATGGGATTGTATCGTCCTTGGGCACTTGCCCTAAAGTGATCCAGAGACCTCGGTCCTCGAGAATGAAAAGGGATTGTATCATCCCGGGACATCTGTCCAAAAGTGATTTGGTGACCTTGGTCCTCGAGAATGAAGAGGGATTGTATCATCCTAGGATATCTATCCAAAATAGATCCGGTGACTTCGGTCTTCGTGAATGTGGTGGGATTGCATCATCCCTGAACTTCGGTTCAAAATGTATCTGGAGGTCTCGGCCCCGGTGAAAGTGGTGGATTTCATCATCCCTAAACCTCGGTTCAAAATGTATCCAGAGGTATCGGCCCCCGTGAAAGTGGTAGGATTGCATCATCCCTGAACTTCGGTTCAAAATGTATCTGGAGGTCTTGGCCCCTGTGAAAGTGGTGGATTGCATCATCCCTGAACCTCGATTCAAAATGTATCTGGAGGTCTCGGCCCCCGTGAAAGTGGTATGATTGTATCATCCTTGAACTTCTTTTCAGAACGGATCCGGTGACTTCGATACTCGAGAACGTGTTTTGATCCCGTAATTCCTAGAGAAAGGATTGTCTGAGTTCCACATATGTGTTGATCCCA
>LPNX010975974.1:46867-64605 GCA_001517045.1 Pseudotsuga menziesii | reverse complement strand
TCCACAGATGTGTTGATCCCGTAATTCCAATAGGAAGGATTGTCTGAGTTCCACATCTGTGTTGATCCCGTAATTTTGAAAGGAAGGATCGTTAGTAACTTTGTAAAGAACTAAATCCTGTAATTCTGAAAGGAAGGATCATTGAATTGATCCCGTAATTCCAATAGGAAGGATTGTCTGAGTTCCACAGATGTGTTGATCCCTTAATTCCAATAGGAAGGATTGTCTGAGTTCCACAAATGTGTTGATCCCGTAATTCCGAAAGGAAGGATCATTAGTAACTCCGTAAAGACCTAAATCCCGTAATTCCGAAAGGAAGGATCATTAGTAACTTCGTAAAGACCTAAATCCCGTAATTCTGAAAGGAAGGATCATTGGTAACTCCGTAAAGACCTAAATCCCATAATTCCGAAAGGAAGGATCATGTTGATGTTTTGATGATGTTGATGTTTTTATGATGATGATGACGTACTGATTGAAAGAGCAGAATATGATGATGATGCTGTTGCTGTTGATGATGATGTTCTATGATCGAAAGATCAAAATATGATGATGATGATGTTTCTCTGATCGAAAGATCAGAAGTTGCTGATGATGATGATGTTCTCTGATTGAAAGATTAGAATATGATGATGATGTTGTTTCTGACGATGATGATGTTCTCTGATCGAAAGATCAGAATATGATGATGATGATGTTTTCTGATCGGAAGATCAGAAGTTGCTTATGATTATGATGTTGTTGATGATGATGATGTTTTTTGATCGAAAGATCAGAATGCGATGATGATGATGATGTTTTTGATCGAAAGATTAGAATGTGATGATGATGAGATCTTGATGATGATGATGTCGTATTATCAAAATATGATGATGATGACGTACTGATCGAAAGATCAGAATATGATGATGAGTTGATGTTAGAGTATGATGATGTTCGGTTGATGATGTTTCTGATCGAAAGATCAGAGGCTGATGATAATGATGATTCTGATTGAAAGATCAGAATGTGATGATGATGATATTTTGATGCTGATATTTTAATGATGATGATGTTGATGTTTTCATGATGATGTTTCTGATCGAAAGATCAGAGTATGATGATGTTGTTGTTGCTGATCGAAAGGCCAAAGTGCTGAAGAAGATGTTGCTGATCGAAAGGTCAAAGTGTTGAAGATGATGTTGCTAATCGAAAGGTCAAAGTGCTGAAGAAGATGTTGCTGATCGAAGCGGTCAAAGTACTAATGATGCTGAAGACTAAAGATTGAAGATGAAGACTACATGATGTTGAAAAGCTTCCAATGATTTATAGATGTATCACCCTGATGATGTTGATGATGTCCTCTATCTCTCTCCTATTATTGTTGTTGTTGATGTTGTTATAGAATACCCTTCTCGTTAAGGGGGAGTGTTGAAATATTGTAACTTCGAAGAATATTCTATATGTATTTCTTTGTGCTCCCCGATGGTCCTACTGGGAGAACCACTTGTATTACTTTGTACCCTGATACTCCTAATCGGAAGAACTAATAAGAGTCATGAGGCAGTCCCCTCTAATCGTAAAGGTGGGTCATTAGCACCCCAGTGTGGTTACTTGAGCCTACATGTGTAACTCGAGCCTACATGATTAACTCGAGCCTACATGACAGATGAGTTAACTTAAGTGAACGGATGAATATAAATAGAGGTGTAGTGCTCCTCATTTATGACACACACTCTCACTTGTGTAGCGCATTAGTGGAGAAGAGAAGTAGCTGGAGAAGGAGGAGGATCAAGATTTGATCTCCTTGCTGGTTTTATCTTTTATCTTTTTGGGGACATCTATATTGAGGAAGCTTTTGCTGGGTTTTTCCCTTTAGGGTTTTCCCAGGATAAATCTTTGTGTTCCTTTTGTATGGTTGCGCTTGTCTATCTTTCAGTGATCTTGTTTATATGCTTTTGTTATGAAAATGAAATGAAATACTGATGTCTTAGTTAAGCATATGAAAACTTAACAATAACGGAGTTCACCCCTCTTGGGGTATGCCTCCGGGCCACTTCCAATGGGAAGGTTGATCTATTAAGTATTCAAAGCTTAAGAAATAAGTGTTATGGAAACACTTGATTTCTGTCAGTCAGAAATAGAAATAAACTACACCAATGAATTCCTTGCAAAATTCTAAGAAAAACGAGTATAAAATTGAATAAATTTTCCTGAAATCTCCTCTGGCATGCAAAATGAGAACACCCTCTGCCCTGCTTGTATGACCTGTACAAACTGTACTTTCTTGCCTCGGGAGCTGTGCACATAAATATCTGTAATCTCTTTAGGATCTGTGCCCACATTTGGTCTTTGGATCTTTGCAAACTATGCATTGTGCATATGGTTTCTCCTCTCCACTCTATATTTGCCTCGAGTGTGGTTTAAATAATATTTTTGGGTCACAGGCCATGGGCCACGCACCTATTTTAGACCCTAACCTCCATTGCAAATTCTTAAAGGCCCCCCCCCCAATACCTATCATGGCTCATCATGATGGCATGTTGGTTAAGGAATGGGGGTACGAAGCAGAGGTCCTGGGGTCAAACCCATGGGCCTCTCCCCTTCCTGCTCTATTTTCTAACATAATAAACAGTGGCGACATACTAAGGTTCAAACATGTGCTTTGTTGGAGCGTTGGATTATGGTTCCAAGGATTACGTCGTATGGTTTATCAAATGATTCAAATATGGCTTAAAACATTGTGGTTTGTTGAAATTGATACGCGTTGGTTCCACATCGCACATTATCCCGTGATAGGGGGGTCTTGGTGTTGACATGGGGTCGAGGGCTAAGACCTTCCCCCCTCTCCCCTCTTTTTTTAACCAAACCTTGTCAAGTTCATATAGAATTCTTTCCTTATGACTCATAAGGAACATGTGCAAGAGCTTGGCTAGTATGGAATTGCAAAGTTTGTAGGAAATTTGGAGGTCTTGGGTTAAAATCCCATAGACTCCAATCAATATTTTTATACCAAACATACATTTACCAATTTTTTTACCATTTAACCAATTTTTTTTCCATTTTTACCATTCATGTCGAAATTTCAAATGTTAATAACTTCTGCATACGGAGGTCGTTTCACATGAAACGAGCATCATCGAAAATATCTTGATGAGCTTTTTCACCCTGTAATATTTAATTTACATTTTGAAGAATTTAAATTGGATCTAATATGATATTATCCTCTTGGACCAAACCTTTCGACTAGGAAGCTTTTGGACCACCAAAAGCCTAAATCATTCAGAATTTAAGTGAGCACATCTTCATCTCACTTGTCCTGTATCACCTGTCCATTCTTCCTGGAACCTGTACATGTGACTCATCATAAAAATAATCAACACTGCAATGACATTGTTAAGTACATTAATCCCTTTTTCCACAAAATCTTCATTTAACATTGTAGGAACAGACCATATACTGCTAATTAGTAATAAGCTGAAGATCAACACTGAACATTTGAAAGAGATTGTACCCATATAATGTTGAATTTTGACCATAGAAATATTATAAACCATAACAGGTGCATTTTAATGAAATGACACTTCCTTTTCACCCTTAGGATTATTTTTCTCCTTACATTGCATAGACATAAGTGCCAAATTTTGACTTGCATTAACAACCCATTTTTATTTTTGTGTAGTGCCCAATGATTTTTCATCTTTAAATGTATGTGAATGCACTATATACTCAATTCATTCTTTGAACAAATGATATCGATTATGTTCTCTATATAATATTTCTTTTCGATCATATAAGTACGGACTACCCAACACAATTCCACAGATATCTAGTGGGACAACATCAAATTCAACCTCATCTACAAACTTAGATGTAATTGCAAACTTTATATCACACTGTTTTGTTACTTGTAATATTTTATCTTTGCACACCCAACCTAATGGATAAGGTTTCTTTTGTGGTTTGTTGTTAACCCCAATTGCTTAACTACTTCTTCTGAAATGAGATTAACCTAAGATGCACTATCTATGAGTGTGTCGATCTTAGTTTGTTTTGTAATCACCCTGATATGAAACAATGCATTCCTTTTATTCTTGTAACTAACATGATATTTATAAGTAGAAGTACATGAAGAACCAATGTTACAATCATTACCAAAAATATATTTACCTTTCACACCTACGATTGTTATCTTTTTTTCGTCCTCAGAATATGATCCAAGGTCCTCAACGATAACCGTGGTTGTTTGCTTCCCCTTCCGATACTTGAACCACTTTGGTTTCAATTCTGAATGTAGCTTCCAACAATTTTCTTCATCATGCCCATCTTTTTGGAAATATGAACATGAAAGATTTGTATCCCCTTTCTTCATGGTAGCTATATGCTTTCCTTTCCCTTCTGCCTTACCTTCTTTTTCCTGGATAGATTCAGCTGAAGGAACATCATAAATGTCTGTACTCTCCTCAGGATCTGTGCCCACGCTTGGTCTTGGTATCTTTGCAAACTATGCGTTGTGTATATGGTTTCTCCTGTTAGATTTTTATCATTTAATCAATATGATCTTAGGATCTTATCTGAGAGAATAACATACACAACAATAAACACAAGAGACAAGAGACACAAAGAATTTTCCTCGGGGAAACCATAAAGGAGAAAACCACACAACTTTCTCAGAGATAGAATGAGCACCAATGGAAAAAGTAAAACCTGAAAACATAAAGATGATCTCCAACAGCTTGTTCTCTCTCTCTCACTTGAGAGAGCTTCTCCTCTCTCACTCATGCGCCCCAGTGAGTGAGTGTGTGTGTGATAAATAGAGAGACTCACTCTCTATTTATATTCTTTTGTTCACTTAATGTCCACTTCAACATGTCGACCCCACTTAACAATTACTTACTAGGGCTGACATCTCTAGGAGAGTCTAATAACCCTAGTTCCCCACAACTGTGGGGACTTTGCCCTCTGATCAACAAGAAGGGTTAACCTTGACAAAATTGTGGGGACTATTGCCCAGACTTACAATGGAGGGTTAACCTAAATGACTTTACATGACTTGTTTACTTATTGAATCTCCCGATCGAAACATCGGGGCATGACATGGCTCAATTACATTATAGATACTTCCCGGAATAAACATCGGGGTACAATACATAATATATACAAGTGAATACATTCTGAAGTTACAAATACATCAACACTCCCTTTTAACTAGGAAGGTATTCTCTCGACACAATTTATCAGCACAAGTCTTCTTCTCTGTATCATCTGGATCATCATCAAGTCATCTTCATCGTCAAGTCATATTCATCAAGACTGGATCATCACTGGATCATCACTGGATCATCATCAAAACTGGATCATCACTAGATCATCATTGGATCATCATCAAAACTGGATCATCACCAAATCATCATCATTATCACTGCTTCTTCTATCTCAATCAAATGGTGCTATCTCTTCATTCTTCTCGTCACGAGAAGTTCTACAGAGCCAGCCCTTGTTCATGTTGGTTGTAGGCCTAGCCTCCATGTAGGTCTTCATCTTCTTCAACTCTTATATCTGACCATGGTTGAAAACACATCACAACCATGTCAGAAGGTTCAACACTTATATTTGACCATGATAGGAAACTCATCACACATCATGTCAGAAAGGCTCTACACTTACATCTGACCATGATAGGAAACTCATCACACATCATGTCAGAAAGGCTCTACACTTACATCTGACCATGATAGGAAACTCATCACACATCATGTAAGAAAGGCTCTCAGTCCCAGATTGAAATTCCTGGTAATTGACCTGGTGCCTCCATTCTCCCAGAGAATGGCCTCTCAGCACTTAATCTAAGCTTTTGTCCCAGACTAAAATTCCTGGTAACTGACCAGGTGCCTCCATTCTCCCAGAGAATGGAATCTCAACACTTAAGCTGAGCTTCAGTCCTAGACTGAAATTCCTAGTAACTGACCAAGTGCCTCCATTCTCCCAGAGAATGGCATATCAGCACTTAAGTTGAGCTTCAGTCCCAGATTGAAATTCCTGGTAACTGACCAGGTGCCTCCATTCTCCCAGAGAATGGCATCTCAACACTTAAGTTGAGCTTCAGTCCCAGACTGAAATTCCTGGTAACTGACCAGGTGCCTCCATTCACCCAGAGAATGGCATCTCGGCACTTAAGCTGAGCTTGAGTCCATTCAGAGAATGGAATTCAACACTTATATCTGATCATGTGAGAACACACCTCATAGTCACCTCAGAATGGCTCAGCACTCACATCTGACCATGGAAGGAACTAAGCCTCTCACCATGACAGAATGGCTCAACCCTTACATCTGACCATGGAAGGAACCAATCCTCTCACCATGTCAGAATGGCTCACGGACTCATCACTTCCTCTTGGAAGGAACCTCGATATAGAGAACATCAAGCTTCTCCTTGAAGTACTCAAACTTCACTCTAGCCATTTCTAGCATAGAATCACATCAGGGCTGATTACGTCCAAGGATAACCTGTGAGCTTTGCCAGGACCTATTACATCTGAGGACAACCTACAGGACCATTTACGTCTAAGCAACATATGAGCTTCCTCATGATTTATGCTCAAACAACCTGTCTCACCAGATATGCTAGAACTCCCTCTTTCGAGAGATCTTGAACTGGATCACATACTGGAACTTCACTACCCCCCTCTGCATCATACAAAAATGCAAGTCATATCAACCAAATCAAATCTTAGTTTTCAAAAGAAACCTACTACCTCCCAAATAGCAAGTGGCAACATATTTTTCCTTGGTTGTACTCAGTGCCATACATGAATCCTTCCTACTAAACCAAGAGATTGCACCTGATCTCATACTGAAGTAGCTCCTCAAAGTGCTCTTCCTATCAATGGCACTTCCTTCCTAATATGAATCCACATAACCCTCCAGATTAATCTTCTGATTCATATCATACTCGAGCCCATACTCAACTGTACCTTTCAGGTACCTCACTGCATGCTTTGCAACCTTAATGAGTTCCTCTTTTCTATCAGGAACAATTCATCGACATATAACAGGAGCATCACTGGTCTTCCACCTTCAACCTTGAAGAAAAGGTTGGAATCCACTTTACTCTCAGTAAATCCTAGAGTCATCAGTAAGCTATCCATCCTGTCGTACCATGTCGAACCTCGGGATCTTCTACAGTCACTCCCTCTGATGCGGAGCATAATTCTCCCTCTGCCTTTCGTACTTTATGCATTGAAACATTATGTACTGGAGTGACAAGTAGCTTCCTTTACTACTATTATTCTATGTATCTATACTAGATACCAAGATCCTCTATCTTGAACCTTTTCAAAAGTTCTTGTCGCACCCATCTGTGAGCTTGTCATCCTCTTTAGGCTTTCATCTTCAACCATGTAGCAAAGGTTAAGATCTTCATCACTCTAGGTGATATTCAAGCTCCTCATGTATGTGTTATCCCATGGGTTCCTTCTGAGCTTGTACAAGGCCTTCTTTCATTTTCATACATGATTCTTCCTATCATGTGTCTTAAATTCTGGTGGCTACAAATGTCTCTTCGTAGTCTATGCCTTCTTTCCATGAGAAACCTCGTGCTACGAATCCTGCCTTGTATGATGTTTCCATCTACTGCATGTTGGATATTTGTAGATCCATATGGAAGATACTACGAAATTCCCTTCAGGTCTCAATGTTGCATCCTAGACATCATTCTTCTTGAACTAGTCCTCTCCTTCCCTTTCTTTCATAATTGGAAGGATCTGCATCAATGATGTCGCTCAACAGTGTCACATAACTGCACTGTGTCTGAGGCCTCTTGAATTCTTTGAAAGTTATGTCATCTTCTTCTTTATCTGTCATCACTTGTTTTTCGGAACAAGTCTCATCCTTCTTTTCTTGTAGGTGATTATGTATGCGATCTTTCCTACAAGTCAAATGCATTTGCATGGTTAGAAAAATTTCATAAGGCATATTCATAATGGAAAATTCTTATGCATAAATATTTGATCATGCAACTATTCTAGCCAATACAACATTCATCCATATCTCATGGAAACTTTCTAGATGCCTTCCATCTCTACCAGGACAACATTGAGATTGTGCACTAATCCAATGTATCAACAAAGAGGTTTCATTCTAGATAAGTAGCAATGGAGAATTGTATAGCACCATGAGCTACTTACCGGTCACATGCATATATTGTCATTGATGCAAACATTATATCATGCATAATACATCAACTAAATATAAACAAATGAATAACAAAACAATATCATGAAATAACAATGAAATACTTATCTTTATTTGTTTCGTGGGTAGACTCTTTCTTGAGCCTTCAACTTCATCATCTTCTTTATTCATAATAGCATTGTTTCTTATTCAAATTCTAAGATGGATAAGAGGTTGAGTTCTTAATATTCCTCATCACTTGAGGGATCTTCTTTGGATGGTGAGATCTTGATATTCAGTTGCTCCCATCTTCTCTTCTCTTATTATGAGTCGAGCTTCTTCTTCTTCCCAGAGTCTGCTGAAAGTAATCATTTCCTTTTGGAACACGTTCCTCAAATGAATGAATCCCATGATCCTGGGAGGCCATTCAAGGTAGTTATCACAACTTTTGCATTCTCCACTTCTTCTACTGCTTCAGGTTTTTCTTTGATTTGAGATACCCTTGTAAAGTATGACTGTATGGTCTCAGCATTCTGGATCTTCACATTCTTGAACTGGTTTCTCGAAGTCATCTTTTGATTTATGTTCTTCCCTTTAAATAGATTGGTCAAGGAATCAAACATCTCTTTCAGTGTCTTTAGGGAAGACACTTGTGGTATAAGGTGATCAGTGATTGAATCAACAATGATCTTCTTGACCTTGACCAAGTTCTTTTGGTGTAAGGCTTTTAGCCTCATCTCCCTCTGGAACTGGAACCTCTCTACTTATGTAGGTGTCCAATTCATTTTCTTCAGAGAGATCATATACTTCCATGCTTGGAAGTTGTCAACTTCACCAAGATTATCATCAATCTGATGTGATATATCTCTTTGAAATGAGAACCTCAAATGAAAATAGCAAAAGATTAGATCTTACCGATTTGAGGTGTCCGTCCTAGTTCTGGAGCTGGCTGATCTAGGGTTTGTCAGAGAAACCCTAATTTTAAAAACTTGGAATATTTCAGATATGATTGTATAGAAATATATACCTCTCCAAGGTAAGCTGTCCAATGTACTCCTTTTATGAAAATAGTGGAGGGAAGCTCTCAGAACAGGAAGCCCTAGTTTTCCAATTTCTTTTATAGAAATTCCTGATACTGTTTCTGAGGTATCTCTGCAATTACTAATCCTCTGTGTCTAAAACTTCATAGTGAGGTATCCTTACCTGTTCTTGTTCCCACAACATAGGTTTCATCATAATTGGTTTCACCAATTGGGAATTATGAGTGGTTTCCCAAGGTGACATGTTTGAGGACTGTTCAGAATAGCAAAGTTGTACAGACTTCCACATGTCACTGTTTTATCTTCAGGGTCTGAAATTTTTACCACCGAAAGTAAAGTCCATACCCTTTCTGGAACTTCTTGATAAATTTCATTTGGACCTCTGTAGCCCGAGATATAGAAATTCTCCTCAGGTGTCCTGTTTAGGGATTAATCCTGGGAGAGGCTAGAACCCTAACTTGGAGGAATCATATCTCTTAGAATATAGTGAATATGAATATGAAACTTGGACACAGTGTACATCAGGAATTATATTCGACCTGTGAAATTTTTGGCCCCTAAGAATTCTGCAATTCCGAGATATAGCGAATGTACCAAAACTTATCAGTTTTAGTATTTAGGGTTTTTCCACCGGGGTCAAAGTAGGGTTTGACTTTCCTGGAGTTACACCCAACCAAAAATATCCACCCAGGTATTTAAAATCTGATTTTGATGAGGAGAGAAATCCTATTCCGGGATCACTCAAAAATTCCTCTTTTGTAAAAAGCCCTAATTTCCCGCACCAAAAACTGAAAATGCTAGAAATCGAATTCTGCTTCGACAGAAAGATGCGCTCTTTAATGGAGAGTCAGCCTAGCATACTTTTGCTGATGGATTGTGGAGAGAGACCCAAAAAGTAAGAATCCCTAGCTTCTGCAGCTGCACAATGCCTTCTTCTCAGGATAGCTCTGATACCATGTTAGATTTTTATCATTTAAGCAATATGATCTTAGGATCTTATCTAAGAGAATAACATGCACAGCAATAAACACAAGAGACAAGAGACACAAAGAATTTTCCTCGGGGAAACCATAAAGGAGAAAAACCCACAACTTCCTCAGAGATAGAATGAGAACCAATGGAAACAGTAAAACCTGAAAACATAAAGATGATCTCCAACAACTTGTTCTCTATCTCTCACTTGAGAGAGCTTCTCCTCTCTCACTCATGCGCCCCAGTGAGTGAGTGTGTGTGTGATAAATAGAGAGACTCACTCTCTATTTATATTATTTCGTTCACTTAATGTCCACTTCAACATGTTGACCCCACTTAACAATTACTTACTAGGGCCGACATCTCTAGGAGAGTCTAATAACCCTAGTGCCCCACAATTGTGGGGACTTTTCCCTCCGATCAACAAGGAGGGTTAACCTTGACACAATTGTGGGGACTATTGCCCCGACTTACAATGGAGGGTTAACCTCAATGACTTTACATGACTTGTTTACTTATTTAATCTCTCTATCAAAACATCGTGGCATGACATGACTCAATTACATTATAGATACTTCCCAGAATAAACATCAGGGTACAATACATAAGATATACAAGTGAATACATTCTGAAGTTACCAATACATCAACATCTCCCCTCCACTCTATCTTTTCCTTGAGCGTGGTTTAAATAATATTTTTGGGTCACGAGCCATGGGCCACGCACCCGTTTTAGACCCCAACCTCCATTGCAAATTCTTAAAGGATTTCCCTCGATCCCTATCATGCCTCATCGTGATGGTGTGTCCATTAAGGAGTGGGGGTATGGGCAGAGGTCCTGGGGTTAAACCTGTGGGTCCCTCCCATTCCCACCCTATTTTCTTACATAATAAGTAGTGGTGACATACTAAGGTTCAAACATGTTCTTTGTTGGCACGTTGAATGGCACGTTGGATTATGGTTTTAAGGATTACGTTGTATGCTTTATCAAATGATTCAAATATGGTTTAAAAATTTACGATTTGTTTAAATGGATACACGTTGGTTCCAAATTTCACATTATCCCACGATAGAGGAGGTCTTGGTGTTTACATGGGGTTGAGGGCTAAGACCTTCCCCCCTACCCCTCTCCTCCCCCTTTTTTTAACCAAACCTTGTCAAGTTCATATAGAAGTCTTTCCTTATTACTCATAAGGAACATGTGCAGGAGCTTAGCTAGTGTGGCATTGCGAAGGCTGTAGGAAATTTGGAGGTCTTGGGTTCAAATCCCATAGACTCCAATCAATATTTTTATACCAAACATACATTTACCAATTTTTTTACCATTTAACTAATTCTTTTGCCATTTTTACCATTCATGTCGAAATTTCAAATGCCAATAACTTCTGCATCCGGAGGTCGTTTCACATGAAATGAGATTCACCGAAAATATCTTGACGAGCTCTTTCACCCTGTAATATTTAATTTACCTTTTTAAGAATTTAAATTGGATCTAATATGAGATTATCCTCTTGGACCAAACCTTTCCACTAGGAATCTTTTGGACCACCAAAAGCCTGCATCATTCAGAATTTAGGTGAGAACATGTTCGTCTCACTTGTCCTATATCACCTGTCCATTCTTCCTGGAACCTGTACATGTGACTCAACATAAAAATAATCAACACTGCACTGACATTTTTATGTACATTAATCCCTTTTTCCACAAAATCTTCATTTAATATTGTAGGAACAAACCATATACTGCTGATTAGTAATAAGATGAATATCAACATTAAACATTTGAAAGAGATTGTACCTATATAATGTTGACTTTTGACCATATGAACACTATAAACCATAACCGGTGCATTTTAATGAAATGATGCTTCCTTTTCATGCTTAGGATTATTTTTCTCCTTACATTGCATAGACATAAGTGCCAAATTCTGACTTGCATTAACAACCCTTTTTTATTGTTGTGTAGTGCCCAATGATTTGTCATCTTTAAATGTATGTGAATGCACTATGTACTCTATTCCTTATTTGAACAAATGATACCGATTATGTTCTCTATAGAAGATTTCTTTTCGATCATATAAGTACGGACTACCCAACACAATTCCACAGATATCTAGTGGGACCACATCAAATTCAACCTCATCTACAAACTTAGATGTAATTGCAAACTTTAGATCACACTGTTTTGTTACTTGTAATCTTTTATATTTGCACACCCAACCTAATGGATAAGGTTTCTTGTGTGGTTTTGTTGTTAATCCCAAATGCTTAACTACTTCTTCTGAAATTAGATTAGCCTGAGATGCACTATCTATGAGTGTGTCGATCTTAGTTTGTTTTGTAATCACCCTTATATGAAACAATGCATTCTTTTTATTCTTATAACTAGCATGATCTATAGATGTAGAAGTACATGAAGAACCAATGTTACAATCATTACCAACAATATATTTACCTTTCACACCTACGATTGTTATCTTTGTTTCGTCCTCAGAATATGATCCAAGGTCCTCAACGATAATCTTGGTTGTTTGCTTCCCCTTTCGATACTTGAACCACTTTGGTTTTAGTTCTAGATGTAGCTTCCAATAATGTTCTTCATCATACCCATCTTTTTGGAAATGCAAACATGAAAGCTTTGTATCCCCTTTCTTCACGGTATCTATATGCTTTCCTTTCCCTTTTGCCTTACCTTCTTTTTAATGGATAGATTCAGCTGAAGGAACATCATGAACACTCTTCCCTTTAGATTCAATGTGTGTAGCTTGCACACATACCTCATCAAGGTTAGTAGGATTAAACATAAGTTTCGTATGACACAAATAACTATGTAATCTTCCAATAAACTTGAGAAGAGTTTCCTGAGTATAAAGAGGTATGCCCAAAATCAAATCTCTTTTTCTAAACTCTAGAGTGTAGTCTTGTACATTTTGACCTTTACCCTGCCTTAAATTTTTCCAATCGATCATGGCTTGTTGTATGTAGCCTAATGGATAAAATTGTTTTTTTAAGGCAACAATAAATTTGCACCAGGAAGAAATAATTTTACCTTTTCTAAGGAGGTCTTCCTACGTATTACTTTCCCACTAGATGAGTGAGGTGCCTCCAAGACGGAAAGTATCCATCTGGATCTTTTCCTTATCATCTACAAGCTTCTGAATACTGCAATACACCTCAATCTACCTGATCCAATCATCTAGTTTTTCTGCGTTAAGTTCACCATTATATGTGGGCGATTAAAACTTAATATCAAGTTTTAAATAAGGTAAATCATACTTAGCCTTCTCAGGTTGTTTCTTTCTATTTTAAGAAGCAACACTGGAGCTTTCAGAAGAAGAAGAAGAAAATGGAGAAGAAGGTTCAGAAGGGTCTTTTCCTTTTCCCTAAGCATTATCCTTTTCTTTCTCCTTCTTTGTTTCCTTATTTTCCAATCTCTCTTGATAATTTGCAAGCAATTTTTCTACTCTATCTTCCATCTGATAGAAAGCCTTGCAGAAGGCCTTCTCATCTTCTCCTCGGTAGTCTTCATTTGCCATTTTCTCTCTTCAATGTGCACATCCAATATCTAGATAAGAGCTTCAAGTACACCATCACCTCGCTTTAGCCTAGATCTTATTAACATAAACTCACAGTGCAATGGTTAAGCTGCTCTGATACCAAACTTGATTTGAAAAGATTTAGGATCTTTTTTAACCATTAATTTGCATGTGAAGTTTAAATGTTAATTACTCATAAAAAAGCTTAAAAGATGAAAATTTTAATGCTTAAATCAATCACATAAGCAAATAAAAGGGATATGCAGATATGCAAACCATAAAATGAAGGCAACAAATGATAACGGATTTCACCCCTCATGGGCTATGTTTCCAAGCCACTTCTAATGGGAAGGCCAATCTATTAAGTCTTCAAATATTACAAAATAAGTGTTCTAGAAACACTTTTGATTTTTGTGAGTCAAAAATAGAAATAAACAATACCACTGAATTCCATGCGAAATTATGAGAAAAACGAGTGTAAACTTGAATATATTTGCCTGATATCTCCTCTGGTGCACAAAACAAGAACACCCTCTGCCTTGCCTGTATGACCTGTACAAACTGTACTTTCTCACCTTGAGAACTGTGCACATGAATCCCTGTACTTGCCTTGGGATCTATGCCCACACTTGGACTTGGGATATGTGCGCTGTGTGTATGGTTTCTCCGCTCCACTCTGTCTTAGCCCCGAGCATGGTTTAAATAAGATTTTTGGGTCATGGGCCATGGGCCATGTGCTCATTTTAGATCCTAACCTCCGTTGCAAATTCTTAAAGGATTTCCCCTGAGCCCAATCATGACTTATCATGATGGTGTGTTGGTTAAGGCATGGGGTTACGAGGTAGAGTTCCCGGGGTCAAACCCGTGTGCTTCTTCCCTTACCACTTTATTTTGTTACATAATAAACGATGGGGGTAGACTAAGGTTCAAACATGTGCTTTGTTGGTGCGTTGAATGTTACATAATAAATAGTGGTGGTAGACTAAGGTTCAAACATGTGCTTTGTTGGCGCGTTGAATGGTGCGTTGGATTATGGTTCCAAGGATGACATTGTATGGTTTATCAAATGATTCAGATATGGTTTAATGCATGGAGGTTTGTTGAAATGTATACACGTTGGTTCCATGTTGCACATTATCCCACGATAGGGGGCTCTCGGTGTTGACGCCCTCACCTCCCCCTCCCCCGCTTTTTCTATAACCAAACCTTGTCAAGTTCATATAGAAGTCTTGCCTTATGACTCACAAGGAACATGTGTAGGAACTTCACTAGTTTGGCATTGCGAAGGCTGTAGGAAATTTGGAGGACTTGGGTTCAAATCCCTCAGAATCCTATCAATATTTTTATACCAACCATACATTTACCAAATTTTCATTTTACCATTCTTGTTGAAATTTCAAATGCCAATAACTTTTGCATTCGGAGGCCATTTCGCACAAAAAAAGCATCGCTGGAAAGGTCTTGACGAGATATCTTACTCTGTAATATTTAATTTACTTTTCAAAGAATTTAAATTGGATCGAATATGAGATGATCCTCTTGGACTAAGGATGACCATCATTTCTTTCTCATATGTAGTATTTCCTAATTGTTTGTTATGCAACTGCTTACTAGTGAATGCTATGGGTATTCATACTTGCATAAAAATTGCACCCAAAAATTTTCCAGAAGCATTGGAGTCCATTACGTAAGTCTTAGTAAAATCAAGCATGACTAAGGCTGGGTTGGTGCACATGGCTTTCTTTAAAATCAAGAATGCATATTTTGTTGATTCATTCCATGCAAAATAATTTTTCTTGAGATGGGTTGTTAACAAGGCTGCAATTTTACCATAGTTCTTCAAAACTCGCTATAGTATCCCATAATATCTAATAGTTCATGTAATCTCTTCAATGTTTTAGGGTAAGCCCATGCTTCCATTGTTGCAATACTCATAGGGTCCATTCTCACCCCATCTTATCTGAAAATGTTATCTAATTTGTCGAACTTGGAGACTCCATAAGCACGTTTGGATTATTTAATGAACAAATGATAGTCCCAAAGGAGTTGTAATGATTTATCGACATATTGTACACGGGCATCCCAAGTCTTACTGTAAATCAAGATGTCATCAAAGAAAACTAACACACAATCACAAAGATACAACCTCACAATTTTATTTATGGGGATATGGAAGGTAGAGGGGGCATTACATAGTCCAAAGGGCATTACCAAAAGCTCATAATGACCTTCAATGTGCAAAAAGTTGTCTTTGGAATATCGACCTATTTCATCAATATTTTGTGGTATCTTGAACGGAGGTTGATTTTGGTGAAAAACTTTCCGCCATTGAGCTCATCTAGAATATCATTAATGATTGGGTGGAAAATTTATCTTTGATGGTCAACTTATTGAGGGCACAAAAATCAATACACATGCATCAAGTTCATTCTTTATTTAAATCTATGACCACTAGGGATGAATATGAGCTAGTGCTCGGACAAATGATTCCCACCTTTAATAACTCCTGAATGATTTTTTAAATTTTATTCTTTTGTGCCAATAGGTGCCTGTATGATTGTACATTTGATGGTAGAGTTCCCAATCTTAATGGGATATTATGATCATGCTCTACTCTTCACGGGGGTAAACCATTTGGTTTCTGAAACACCTGCTAATTTTATCCAAAACCCTCTACAAGTTAGGATGGATTTCTAGTGCAATGATATCCAGATCCTGGATCAAATGGAAGTGAGCAATAATTCTAGACTTGTCTTTCTTCAATAATTTTTCCTTCCAGTTAGAGCTTATGATTTCATAGGAGCCTACCTAGAGCCTTGAGTAAAAATCAATTATTATACCTTGAAGTCCATGGTAACTGGCCCCAATGTGTGTAACCATTATGCCCCTAAAAATATATCAAAACCTCCCATACCTATGTCCAACATATGGGATTTGAGATGACAACCACTGAATTTGAGTCTCACATTTTCATAGTTTCCCCCACTTTTCATCATCTCACCATTAGCTATCATAATTTTAAAGTTGGGTAATAGGTGGACATAACAATGGAGTTCTTCACCCACTCACCTGTGAGCAAAATTATGGGTGCCACCACTGTTAACTAAGAATACCACTTTTTTGTGCTCGATGTAAATCAAAAGTTTTAAGGTTTGTAGAGTTGAAATACTAGATGAAGCATGAAGAGAGATGAGTGGTTCTTCTTCATGGAATTGTTCCGCTTTTTCATGCATGGGAGGTGTTTGGTCAATCATATCAATTTGGAATAACTTATGTTCTTTACATTTATGACCCAAAGCATACTTTTCATCATATTATAACATAGTCCCCATATTTTTCTGTCTGCAATTTCTACTTGAGACAAGCTTTGTACTTTCAAGGGAGGAGAAGGAATTCACTTGGGTAGGAATGAGTGGAAAAAGGAGGGTTTGATGGTTTGTGTATTGATAATTATATTTTCTTATAGATCTCTCTGAGATGATTCCAACTAAGTAGTAGGATGTTGTATTTATAATTATGCTTTAATTCCCTCCTTGCAACCACAAATGAAACATTTTTTAAAGAAAGAATCTGTTAAGTTCTCCATACAAATGGTTAACTGCTCAAAGGCTGAGAAAAAAGTATATGACAAAACCTATTTGTAATAAATTGGTAAGCCACCCCAAATATTAAGGGTCCTAGCTAACTAATTGTAATTATGTAGGCTCTAGAATTGTAATTGAAATCTAGTTTGGAATAATCTCATCTCAACATATTTTGTATTTGAAATACAATGAAAATGATGTTTTCCCCTCGAATAGGTTGGTTATTCATATTTTTATTGCATTCTTAAGGCATCGAAATACTATCTCTTCTTGTCTTATGCTACTTTTGGGATTTTGGTTCGTAACATTTGGTATCATAGACATTTTTATTGTAACTTTTTTTGTAGGATTCTTTAAATAGTGAAACTTGGAGGGGTTGTATAATATGCATTTAAGGCTATTTGACAAAACCTATTTGGTTAACTGCTCAAAGGTTAACTGCTCAAAGGATGAGA
>LPNX010975974.1:11920-46767 GCA_001517045.1 Pseudotsuga menziesii | reverse complement strand
TGGTAAGCCACCCCAAATATTAAGGGTCCTAGCTAACTAATTGTAATTATGTAGGCTCTAGAATTGTAATTGAAATCTAGTTTGGAATAATCTCATCTCAACATATTTTTGTATTTGAAATACAATGAAAATGATGTTTTCCCCTCGAATAGGTTGGTTATTCATATTTTTATTGCATTTTTAAGGCATCGAAATACTATCTCTTCTTGTCTTATGCTACTTTTGGGATTTTGGTTCGTAACATTTGGTATCATAGACATTTTTATTGTAACTTTTTTTGTAGGATTCTTTAAATAGTGAAACTTGGAGGGGTTGTATAATATGCATTTAAGGCTATGTGTGATTCAATTTTCAGGTCTTGAATCATTATAGGTACATAGTTATATGCTATGGAAGTTAGGGTTTTTTATTAGTCCAAAAACTAGTCTCAAACAGGTGATTAAGGAAAAATGATTATATATAAACTTTGTAAGATACAAATTGATTGAGAATTCCTACATCTGATAGTATGGAAATTCTAGTATTCATGGTAAAATATTTAATATCATATCCAAAGAAATGGAGATGTGGCAAGCCATGCACTTTCACTCGCCTGAAAAGGATAAAAATAACAAGTTTTGGTAACATTACGATAATTTTTTCTTGGCATGTCATAATTAGGTCAGAGCTATGGAATAACAAAGAAGACATATCAGGCTACTACAAGAAGAAATTCTAGACTTATAGGGGCTGAAATTTCGTAGTTAGCTCAATTGGAAGGTTGGCTAGTAAGACAATCTCTGAATCGGGGTTTTAAAAGGTATGCTATTTTGAATTTTGATAACTTTTGATTGGAAGGTCTGATTTGGGTGATTAAAAATGTAGGATAAAGAGGAAATATAGGGGAGATATTAAATATTAGTGGTATAAAATAGCAAGATATGGATCCCAAATTTCTAGTCCTCTTAAACCTCATGATTCAATTTATGTTGTAGTAGATAGATTTTCCAAAATGGCTCATTTCATTGCATACAAAAAGACTAATGATGCAACAAACATTTCTAATCTATTATTTTCAGAAATTGTAAAGTTGCATGGTTTTCCTTTGAGTATTGTGTCTGACAAAGATACAAAATTTGTGGGTCATTTTTGGAGAACTCTATGGAAGAAATTGGGGACTAATCTCAGTTTTAGTTCTGCTTATCACCCTCAGACTGATGGATAGACTAAATTGGTAAATAGAAGCTTGGGAAATATACTGAGAAGTCTGTTGTATGAAAATCCAAAACAGTGGGACTTAGCTTTAGCTCATGCTGAGTTTGCACACAATGATTCACCAATAGAAGTACAAGTATGAGTCCTTTTCAAATTGTCTATGGGATGCATCCAAGAGGTGTATATGAGCTTAGAGATTTGGGAAAATAGGAAAAGAGAAGTGCAGAGGGTGAAGGCTTTGTAGTTAGTATGCATGAGCTACAATAAACCATCAAGAAGAGATTACAGGAAAGTGCAGAGAAGTATAAACAAAGAGCGGACCTAAAGAGGAGAGAAGTGAATTTTCAGATTGGAGATTTAGTAATGGCCTATCTTAAAACGAAAAGGTTTCCTAAGGGAACTTATAATAAGTTGAAGCTTAAAAAAATTGGACCTTGTAAAGTTTTAAGGAAGTTTTCTACAAATGCTTATGAAATTGAACTTCCTTCTGACCTTCAGATTTCACCAATTTTTAATGTTTCAAATTTGTATCCTTTTAGAGATGCAGGTATCCAACGAGATGGTGTAACTTCAAATAGAGATAATCCAACTATAGATTGGCAAGGAAAAATTCCACAGAAAGAACAACCTCAGATTGAAGCCATCCTTGACAAAAGAATCTTAAGGAAGATCAGGAACAAAACCTTCTTTCAATACCTGGTCAAATGGAGAAATCAGCCTACTGAAGATGCAACCTGGATGACACAGCAAGAAATTTCCAAGTACAATGTACTTCCCAAAGACTTAATGAAAAATTCTTTTCTTCCCCAGGAGTATGATGCAAGAGCATCCAACTCAAAGTTCATTGACTAATGAGTCAGCTTAGCATCCATCTCGAAGTTCATTGATCGATGAGTTAGCTTGCCTTGTAATCAAGTTCTACATGGATAGGGTTCGGTGACAAGTATATAGAATTAGTTTTGATTGTAATAAGTGGAAAATTTTCCTTTGTTCTCCTTGATCCATGCGTGGATTACTCAAGGATTGATCTTTGTCGATGGATTTTACTTTTGGAAGGTCCTCAGATCTGACTTAATCGGATCTGATAGGTTTTTCTGAGTGTTATAAAATGATTTGAATGTAATAGAATGGAGAGGGGAAGAGTGCAGCAGAGTGGAGCGAGAGATGAGTTAACAAAGAGTGTGCACAGAAGGAGTGGAAAAGTAAATTCTCTGTGGTTGAGTTTCCGATCTGATTGAATAAAGAACAAAGGATTACATTTTGTGTGTTTTGATGAATTCCATGTTGATATATAAGTCTGTAGAATTATGAATTCATCCTACGTTCGCTCGATATAAATTATGTGTATAAATTCTTAGTTTCTAAGTTGCAAAGAAATTGATCCTATCAATGATCAATTCGACGATCTACAAAGAAAGATCTCAAAGGAGATCGAACGACGGAGAAAGATCGCGGCGGAAATTGACGGTCACAATCTATTCTGCATCTGGAAATAGATCAACCACTGAGAATCAACCGGCAAGAATCGACGGTGCGGAAGTTTGAGTTTGTAGAATCGAGGAAATATAGAAATTGTGATCCCGCATCCCACATTCCGCATTCCGCATGTAGAATAGACCGTTGCGGACATAACTAGTTGCAGAAATAGAGATTATGAAGCTGCATCCGCATCCCGCAAGTTGTGGAAAGGAGAGTTGTGGAAGGAGATCTGCGAGGAGTAGAATTTATAGAAGGACATTTCCGCATCCCGCATTTTGCAGAGTTTGTGGAAGGAATATTTCTGTCAAGAAACTCAACATGTTAACAGGAGTATTGGACACATTTGGTCATTCAGGCCATCAGCATTGGTGCTTATAACATGCAAAAGAGCATCGAGGCATATTTTATATTATAAGTGCATTAAGGCTTATTTTGAATTATACATGCATCAGTGCGTATAAAATGCATATAGAGAGTTGGTGCGTAATTGGTATAATAAACACATTGTTGAGTATATTCATGTAAAAAGCACTGATGCATATATTTAGTGAAAAACATTGGTGCATTTTTTACTAATAAGAAAATCATTGCATATATTATGAAAAAGAGAAATGGTGTGTATATTTCATAAAAGAGAACCGATGTGTAGGTTATCTAAAAGAGCATTGGTGGGTAAAAAAATTATGTAAGCATCGGTTCATGGGAATGCATAAAACAAACTAGTTAGTTGAAATTAATATAATGCATATGGTTCAATGGTGAATTTTCCACGTCATGTACATGAAATGTAGTTTATTGTTATTTATTTTTACAAATGTTTAATTACTCATTAGTAAATCAAATAATTTTTATAACAATATTTATTGTGATTGGATATATGAGATTACACCTCTCTCCAACCATGTAAATCGTTCATATATTTAAATTTGTCTTAATCATAAGAAAATTAACTATTTTTTTAGAAATAATATTTATTTTTATATTTTAATTATTATGTTTGGATAAACACGTTGATTACACCTTTGTTCAATGACATTATATAATCATTTAGATATTTAATCAATAATCATAACATTTTGCAACATTATAGAATGCAATAGAAGACAAAACCCATTTTTATCACCATAATCAAAATGTCATTGTAACACCATGGTTTTGACCCCGTGGTATCGAATTGCATATGATGTAAATATTGTATTTAATCGTGGTGTGGAGCTAAAGGAAAATTCCCCACCATGGATTTAGTGTCTAATGTATCGATGATTAAAATCGATGCCGATGGTTTATGTGCTAGCCAGGCACGATATGTTTGATACATCATGTAAAATGGAAATTAATAAAAATACCACAACTAGCTATGCGCTGCAACGTTAAAGAGATGGGGGCATGATTTCACAAGGAATAGGGGGGGGGATATCCAAAACTTTGGGCCAATGGGGAAAATCCAAATGTCAAAGGATAAACCCATAAAGTTTTCAACCACCCTTTTTGTCTTTTATGTCCAGTCATCTAAAGTTGGTGAAGGAAGTTATTGCCTTGGGATGGGAAAGGTATGGAGGTCAAATTCGAATTTGGGAAGTCAGCCATTTTTGAAAAATGGCCTTCCCAAGCCATTATTCACCCATGTGGTTGCTTCCTCGCACAACTGGAGACAACTGGGGTATTCTCCCTCATGTTTTTGTTGTTTTCTTCATTTTTCCCATGGCTGGGAATTTGATTGGGCAATGCTCAGTGGCTGGGATCCTCCCTGGGGGTTTTTGTTGTGGTTTTCCTCATTGCCATGGTTGGGAAATCCCATTTTTGTTTTGTTGAGTGAATGTGCAACAACAATTCACATTTTGGGGGTTTCAAGTGGTCATTTTTGGTCTTCCTCACACAACTGAGCTTGTTGGGCGTTTTCCCTCATGATTTCTGATGTTTCCTCATTGTTCCATGCCCATAAATTCATTTTTTTGTTGCTCAGTGGTTAGGAAGCCAAGATATCCTGATTTGGGAGCGAATGATGGTTGTTTTTGCTCCAACAATGCTCAGAGACATTTTCTGAATTCAGATTTACGATTCGGGGGTTTGTGGTGGCCAAATTGCCTCCATAATGCATAAGAACGTTTCCTAAAAACATAGTTTCTCATCTTGGTTCATTTTTTCCCTCTTTACCAGTCTGCTGGGTTTTTGCTAAGTCAATTTGGTCACTTAGGTTGTTTTTTCCCATCTTCCATTTATGTATGTGGTTGCCAAATGTTTCTCTACAGCCCAACAATTGTGTTTTTTTGTGAAGGGCATGATGGTGTTTCCTTGGTTGAGTAATTCCAAGGAACTCACCTGTTAATTGGTTGACAGTGTGTTCGATGCAAATTTAGGCTTGGACAAGTATGTCCAAGGAACCCCTATGTAATTATCTTGTTTCCTTAGCATTCTGTGAAACCCAACGATGAGTTGGCTTAACTGTGGATGTATGGCTTTGGCTATGTGTAAGCCTGTTGTTCCCTAGTGCCTTCTGGAATCATGCCTAGCTCGGGGATGGAAGTGATGTTGAGAGATCGATGAGCACACTGGCCTATGGTTGGGTGGAACGTTGTGATGACACAGCTAGTTGTGGGCCAACTTCATTTCAAGATAAGTATTCTTGTGCTTAATCTTTGCAAACTATTTGTTTTAGGAATTAATATGAACATGTTTGGAATGAATGAATTTTGCTTATGTTGTAGAATGCACTATGCATCTGTGTATATATTTATGTTCAATGCATTTTAATTATTATGTTTTTATGTTTATGGGGCTATTTCTCCAGTTGTACAACAACAGTGTGTAGGTCGCGTCCTCTCCATCGTTGCGATGAGGGGTGGGGACGTGACAGTCATTTTGACATTGTTAAAATTGTTGATAACTTGTAGTCATCCAATTGGGACAATATGCCCACATTAAACAAAATGTTTGATTTTCAGAGAGAAGAATTCCAAAATATACAACTTGCAATAACAACATTCAATTGTATTCATCATCAATCATCACTCAAACTAATTTTTTCACTCAATTTGTTACATATCTCATTTTTTCATCACTTTTAGGGAATATTTCACCTGAGTTGTTGAGTTGTTTGAAATGTATTGTTGATTGGTTTCATTTCATTATACATAATTATGTTTCATCTACAAGCCTAAAAAAAGTCATGAGTATATATATGTATTTATAGATGATATAATATACATGACTTTGTAAATGAAAAAGCGTACTGATGCAATGAGTGATTCAAATGCTTCACACATCTATTAGAAGCCATTTCTCATGTACTTTGTCAATAAATCCTCTATTGGATCAACTGCATACTTTGTTTCTTGGGAGTTTCATATGTCATGGCAAAGCATAGATATAATTAAATAATTTTTGTTGTTCCATTAATTATAAAATAAGGGACGTAAAACAACGCAATGACTTACAAATTGTTCAATTAACTTGTGATACCCCAACATATACTCACAACCCATACTTAATCCAATGTCAATCAAATTATTGGATAACTCTTCTTCATATACTAGCACATGTTAGAAAACATCCATGTATGATTGTAAATTAATTAAAATATAAATATCACCAAAAATATGAAATCTGAAGGAAACCACAAGTACTCACAAACTTTGTGACCAAGCATTTTATTCCTTGTCGTCTAGTCTTATGCATTGAATGGGTGCCATTTTCTTTTCTTTTTTGCAACAAAAAATCAATTTAAAATTAGTATTTCATGCGATTTTTTTTCCACAAATAGAACCTTGACGCTTAACACAACATTGGGGGAACCACCAATCAACTACTAATAAGCACAATCCTGAACCTGATGGATCCAACTGTAATTGAACCCACAACCTCATGAAAGAGGGTCAACTTTGGTTGGGGGAATCCAACTGATTGGGCTACCCATTGGGGCTAGTATTTCATGTGATAATTAAACTCTCTACACATTAAAAATAAAGCAATGATTACATACATTTAATGAAAATTGTTGATGGGATGGATACACTTGTGATGCAAACATGTTCATTTCTTTGACCATATCATGGCACACCTTTTTTCACATCCCTAAGCATATTTAGGATATATTTCCGTCCTTCCATTGTAATTTTAGAAATATTCCTCAAAAAGAAAAAAGCACAATGAAAATATTGATTAATATTTACATGAAATTAAGTATAGTAAAAGTATTAAAAAGGTCATTTCTTGGACTAGTGTATTGTTGTAATCAATCAGATTGCAAGGTTACCAATGATACACATACAGAATCATATAACAATAATAGGACAAGAGAAAAAAATGGTAGACAAAATAACAGATTATATTACTCAAGTACACATGTGGGTTCATGCAATAAAAATGAACCAAGTATATATCTGGCACAAAAACCTATATATATGTTTACAAAACATTTACAAAAACTACATGTCGATTCAACCAACCAAAACATCGTATGAGGTCGATCTAATCTACAATTAATCGACTAGCAAGTTGGCTTAGCCGACTAGCTCCTCCAACATCTCCCCCAGCATAAAATATTTCCTTGTCCCAAAGAAACAAGGTGGTGATAGTTTCTGTCTTGAGTAGTTATGTAATGCTCTTTTATGGACTATGTTTCCCGGTAGACAATTGTTGTTGAATGCAGACTTCCACAATAGATTCTGCGGTAATTGACAATTGGTGTTGGAATTCCTCCCAAGTGTGAAGTTCCTTCTATATTTCTATGGTCAAAGTAGCGAGAGTTGACAAGTTCTCTACCTTTTGATGCATGTCTATGCTAAGGATATCGATCATGTCGGTCCCTAAAATTTGTTCCTTTTCTTTAGCGGTCGCAAGTAATATTTGCATATGTGGTCTGATCTAATCTATACTAACGAGGCTTGTTCTGGCTTGGATAATCCATTGATGCTCTTACTTTTCTAGTTTTTCTAGTTTTGTCATTTCTAACATGAGCTGGTCATGAACTGTTTGCGCCATTGCTTCGGTGCTTGCTTGATGGTTTTGAAGTGAACTAATGAGTTCATTAGTCTTTTGTACTTGTTCAAACAATTGGCCATAGTGTGTGTACCAGTTTCTCAAAACTTCCTCTGTTACAATGGATTATGTGATATATTGCCCCAACAAGTTGTAGGATGCCGAAAACGTTGTATATTTATTTCTCAGTAGCACAGTTGTCTCTTCTGCCTGTTCCTATCACCTTTCTTATAATTGCGCTTGAAGTTTTGACACGACACTTTCAAACATCTGGTATTCCTTGTCCAATCATTTGTGGGTGTCAACCCCTTCCGGTATCGTGATGAATTGCTTTGCTAGATTTTCACATTTTGTTAGAAATTTCGTCTGCTCTGCCTTTATTTTCTCTAATTGTTCTTTATTTTTTTATCCTCTTATTCTAGAATCTTTATTGATTGCATCTACCAACATGTCTAACTCTTCTTCTTTTTCCTTCTGTGTGTTGATTGTTGTTGTCGATCCTAATTGAGCTAGGTGGATCACTGAGGGTATCTGTTGTTGAGCTTGTTGTAGTTGTTTCTGGTGCTCTTTATCTTGCTTCTTCTTTTATTTTCTTTATTTTCTTCTCCTCCGCTCTTGCTCTCTATTTTGTCTTTTAGTCTCTTCTGCTGGTGGAGGTGTAGCCTGTGTTTTCTCTGTAGCTGTGATAGATACAATAGGATTTAGTGGATGGGTTTCTGGTGGAGGATTTATAGGTGATGTTTGTGGAGGTTGTGTGGGTGAAGGTAGGGGTGGTGGTTGCTCGAAAGTTGATGGTAGAAAAGTAGCGATGGAACTTGTCGGTAAAGGATCATCAATAGTTTCGGTTGTTTTGAGTACTTCACCATCTTCGACCGAGTTGACATTTTTGACCATTTATTCGCTAATCTCAGTTGGATTGACAGGGTCGACAACTTCAAAAAATTCCTCAGAAAGAGTAGGTTCGACTACTTGATCAGTAGGGTTAACAAGTGGTGGGTTTTCAATGGAGTGTGGAATGAATGAAGAAATTTTCTCTGCCACAATTTTGTCGGTTTTATCCAGGTTTCTCTGGAAAGTGGATTTAACATGTCCCACGAGTTGTGTTTCTGGTATAGAAGGTTGCAGTTGGTTGGGGTTTGGTGAGATGGCTAAAATATGATGTGGGGGGTTTGAGATGATAATTGGTTTCGTTATCATTATTTGTTGAACATTGGGAAAAATGGATGGAAGTTGGTTTATAAAATCCTGAATGTCATTGCCTTTTTCCACTCTGGTACGAGGGTGTGATGGTAATGCTTGTAAGTATGGGTTCACGGTGGTGGTTGGTGTAGTGTTTGTCGAAGTCGGTAAAATTTCTTCGACAATTTGAGTCAGGGATGGAGGTGGTTGGGTGTGCGTGAGTTCGACTGGATCGATAACAGGTGGGGTAACATTTTTTTTTTCTTTGGTTTTGACTGTGCTTGCTTCTCCTCTTCTGCAATAAACTTTCAGAACTATTCATCGACTGGTATTTTATTTTTGGAAACATCCTCCAGAATATGCGTTGTGCTATCATATAGCTCAGTGATCTCATCTTCTGTTGTTTCTTGAAGTCTAATCTTACGCTTCACCTTTCCTTTTACCGTACTCTTCCTTTTTGGTTAAGCCTTAAATATCTCGTCGACTAGATAATGTATATTTTCCTTTGTCATTGCATACTTGTGAAGAGGGGTATCAGATTCAGTACCTTCATCTACTGGTACTGCTTTCCCCTTCGGTTGTTATGTTGTTGTTGTCATGGAGACCCCTAAAGGGTTGATGTCACCAGTGATGTTATCATCAAGGGTAAAAGTGCTAATATGAAGTCGGACTTCATAATCCTCTTCTTTTTCCTAGTTAGTCGGAGGTTCGACTATAGGTTGGTCGACTTTCCTTGACATAGATGGTATGTCTAATTTAGTATTAGACTGTCGACTAAGCTATGCGAAGATGTTCTTGACTAAACGGTAAAATTCGATTGGTTCTGCATTACCCCCGGCCCCTTATAGATACCAAACCAATGTATGGTCCAATTCCAACTGAATGCATGAAGTCGATGGCAGACATCGTTGGATATTTTGTGGTACCCTCCATCTAGCTGTTTTAATTTTCAAAGATTGGAACCAAGTATCCAACCAAATTTTGGTTGCATTTTCTCCTAGTCGACAACTTGTCGATGCAAAGAACTTAAAATTCCATATGGTTATTCTCTTTGGTTCATTAAACTCCTTATCTCCAATTGGTTGAAGATGGTACATTGCGATCCAAATTATTAAGGAAGGATATTTGATTGGGGTACCGTCCTCCTGGAACTCTGCACAACTGTGCTTGATTATTTCTTCTAGGTGTTCTTCCCACCGATAGAGTTTTCCTTTCATCGACACGTTTTGTACTGCTTCTAACATGTCGAGCTTCAGGTCAGAAACTCTTCATGTGCTTGTTAGACGTGCGAAAATAATCTTCGCAGCTATCTTTGGTGTACTATATTGGATTTGACTTATCATTAGACCTTGTGATTTCTTTCCTGTCGTTGTCCCTGTTAGTTCTTCCACTAGGCCTGGGTTTAAACTAATAAGTACTGGTTCTTCTCTGTTCGACAAACCGGTAATCCTATAGGTCAAGTCACCGTATATTTCGACATGTATGTCAAAATAGAATTTACCATTGTGATATCTTCTAACAATGAACTGTGCAATTATATCTTTTGTTCCAACAATGTTTTCCATTAGATGTGCGTTCATATAACTGAGGATTGAACTCGCTCTTAATTTTTGAGCTTCCTCCATCAGTTTGTCATTTACGTATGCCCGGCCCTTGATTTACTTCCATATTCTTGTCCATGATTTTTCTAACATTTTCGCATTGCGGATGTTATGTAGGTGTTGTACCAAAGGAGTGCTAGCATTTTCTAGTTGTTTCATTTTATTCACTACGGACCTTGTAGTTGTATTCTTGGGTTCCATTATGTCTGTTGGATTCTCTAGTTGACAATTAGGTAACTTAGTCTCAAGGGTTTGGTTGCTCTGGTTTTCAATATTTTCATGAAATGATGTCTAAGCCTCATCAGGTGTGGTACTTATAGCAGAAATAATTAGAGCGAGCGGAGGTGTAGTAGATGGAGGTATTAATTGATGTGTTAATGACGGATTTTATTATGAAGGACATTCTGTCGAAGGTTCTTTCAATGCATGCCAAATTTTTTTCTCCATATGTCAATGATCATTATTACTTGATTGGACCATTGGCCCCTCTTTACGTTGATGTGTGTCGAGATCATGTTGATGTCAGTATAATGGTCGATATTAGTCATGTTGATTATGTTGGTGGTTATGTCTTTCAAATGGTAATCTGCTGCTTCCAAATTGAGAGTTTGTCTAAGGTCCTGTCATAGTGTTTTTCTGTGGTGTTTTTGTGTTTGTTTTTTATAGTATTTGTTTTTTTTGTTTTTTTTTCTTTCAATTTTTTGTTATTAGTTATACAACCATTTTTTTATGCTTCGTAGCATTTTAGTTGAGCACCATTAACAAGTTTCCTAAACGCACTGCCCTATAACGTTTTCAGTCTTACCGATCCGTTAGCATTGATTTCTTCGAAAATGTATGGTCCCATCCATTATGTATGTAAATTTATTAGGTTTTCCTTTTACTCGACTATTATACAACAACGCAAGGTCCCCAACCAACAAGTTTTTATCTGTAATATTTCGATTGTGCCATGCTTTTTATTCATGTTTATGGATTTCTTGGTGTTGCATTGCAACCATTCGGTGTTCTTCTAGCTTAGATAGTTGTATTAATCGTTCCTTTCTAGCTGTTTCAACATCGATGTGTAATATGTCGGCGATTATAGGTTCCTGTTGTCGAACATGTAAAGAACGACTGCCTCCTTCCCATAAACAAGTCGGAATGGTGTTTGATATGTGGATCATTTGTATGTTGTTTTGTATGCCCATAGGACAACTGGAATTTTTTCATCCCAATCGTCCTTGTTGGTATTACATATTTTTTTAAGCCTCTAGTCAATTTTTTGCTAAATGCTTCGATTGCACCAATGGATTGTGGATGATAAGTTGTACTCTTCCGGCGTTCTATTGAAAATTGTTTTGTTAGAGATGCAATTGTTTTGTTTATTAAATGTGACCCTTGATCACTGATCAAGGTCAATGGAAAACCAAATCTAGTGACAATATTTTTGTATATGAATTTTGCAGCTATCTCACTTGAACAAGTTTCGACAAGTTCTTCTTCATCCCACTTAGTGACATATTCGACTGTTGTAATAATATACCGTGCTCCTGCTCATCTAGCCGATATTGGAAATGGTCTTATGAAGTCAATCACACAAATGTCAATTGTTAAACTTGGTTTTACTTATATTAGAGGCATTTCAGTACTTGGTAAAGGCCAACCTATTCATTGGCATCTATCACATTTACTTACAAACGTTCGACAATATCGGTATAATGTCGGCCACCATAATCCTGACTATTGGATTTTTTTGGATGTTGTGTCTACTTGGAAATTTCCTCCAACTAGACCAAAATGTGCTTCATTCATTATGCTCTCTCTTTCATGATCCAGGACGCATCGACGAAGTACCTTGTCTAAACCTAGTTTATAGAGGAATTTGTTTAATATGGTGTTAGGTGCAACTTTCCTTGCTATAATCTTTTTCTTTTATCGCTCATACCTTCTAGAGCTCGACCTTCCTCTAGAAATTGATCAAGTTTTTCCAGATCAAAAGATACAGATTTGAATCGAAATATATGGGAATCTGGTAAATCGTCTTCGATTCCAGACGGTTCTTCTCCTATGTCGATTCTTGACAAGCGGTTGGGTCCGACATTTGCTTTACCCGATCAAACTATGACTTCCAATTTGAATTCTTGAAATAACAATAGCCATCGACATATTCTTCCATGATGAAATGGTTTATTGACTAGATATTTTAATGCTTGATGATCAGTATAAAACATGAATGGATTAGCAAGTAGATAATGTCAATATTTTTGCAGTGCAAATACCATTCCAAGCGCTTCTCTTTCTATTGTTTCCATAATTATGTTCAGATTTATTTAGTTTTCTGCTGCCATATGCATTCAGATGGTCCATTCCATCATCACCAAGTTGTGTTAATATCGCTCTGATTGCTAGTACAGATGCATCAATATGTACATGGAATTTTACTGACCAATTTGGAAAACGTAGTATAGGTGCTTCGACTAGTTTTTTTCTTTAGAATGTTGAAATATGTGGCGCATTCCTCGGTACATTTGTACTTTTGATTATATTTTAGTAACTCTTCTAGAGGATATGCCATATCAGAGTAGTGTCATTTAAAATTTCTATAATACCCAGTGTGTCCTAATAAGATTCTTACTTGTTTTGGTTTGACTAGTGGTTTTAAGTCAAGAACAAATCTTAATCGTTACAAAGTCGACCTTAATACCTTCTTTACATAAGACATGTCCTAGTAAAATTCCAATAGGAGTTACGAAAACTACACTTTTTAATATTAAGGGTTAACTGGAAAGTTGCCAACATCTTTCTAACATCAATCTTATCCATTTGCAGTTGTTTTTTAACATAGAGGAAATTGTCCAATCTTTAAAATACACAGCCATTGTTTTATAGATATATTCTTGAAATGATTTAACCACTATTCGTGAAAACACAATTGGTGCATTTTTCAGACC
The DNA here is from genome assembly GCA_001517045.1 of Pseudotsuga menziesii. Classification (NCBI taxonomy): domain Eukaryota; kingdom Viridiplantae; phylum Streptophyta; class Pinopsida; order Pinales; family Pinaceae; genus Pseudotsuga; species Pseudotsuga menziesii. The sequence goes on along the minus strand of LPNX010975974.1, from coordinate 33,404 downwards.
AAATGGCATAACTTTGTAGGTGAATGAACGAAATTTACATACAAATGTTGTATTCTTTTGGTATTCTTTGTCGATAGGTACTTGGTTATAACCCGAGAAACAGTTTGTAAATGAGTAACACTCAAGTCCTGCAACCTCGTTAAGAATTTTGTCTACGAAAGAAGTCAGAAATGGGTCTGTAAGAGTGAATTTGTTGATTTATCGAAAGTCTACAGAAATTCTTATTCGATTTGGGTTTTGTTTCTTTGGTTTCACAACCATTGGTATTTCCCATTCTGACTAGTTGATAGGATAGATGATTCCGACCACTAACATATTGTCAATTTATTTCTTCACTATTCCCTTATATTTATGTGCGAGTTTATATGGAATTTTCTTTATAGGTTTTGCATATGGTTTTATGTCGACCTTCATTTCTGTTATTTCTTGAACTAATCATTTAATATATTTATAATCCTGAGCGAAAATGTCCTGAAATTATTTTAGCAAGTTGACGATTTTTGTTGTTTTCTCTTCATTCCAATAGTCTCTGATTTTTGCAAGTTTGGGTCTATCATCGTTATAAATGTCGACCTCTTTTATTTTACTCTTTGCGTCCATCCATTTTGGTGTCTTGATTTCATTAATTTGTCGACTTCCTTCTTTAAATTGTGAGAATGTCGATGGGAAATCTTTTCTTGTCATTTGCTCAGGGTCTTCTCTTACTATCGTTTCAACTTTTAGTATTTTTTTAACTGGTTTTGAGGTTTCTGGGTGGTCGGTTGTACATTGGAAGCTTTTTCCAGTTGTACTTTATGTCTCAAGTCGAAGCCTTGTGGAATACAATATTTTGGTTGATCTAATATTATGAAACGTGACATTCGGTTGGTTATTTTAAGTTTATGTCGACTTGTTGTCAGTAGGCTGTAAGAATGTTTGTATGTGTTTTGACGCTTCGCCCAATTATTCATCGTCAGGTAGGAATTTGAATTCTTTAAGGAAAATTTCTTTTAGGTCATTCCATGAGAATGTTTCACCTCTTTCTTCTTCCATATTGTACCATTTGTTTGGTAAATCATCTAATATAGCTGGAAATAGGTGAGGCCAGACTCGTTCATCTTTATACCCTAGTCTTCTCCATTCTTTTTCACAAATAGTTATATGTTTCTCAGGGTCTTTCCCTTGTGTGAATATTGGTATATTTTTTGGTGTTATTAGCTTCTTCCCTCCAAATAATTCGATATAGTATGTTGAAGCTGTGGTCCATGTTTGTAATCTCCACTAGCGTGTATCCCACCATCGAGCCACTTTCCTAGTAAATGTTTTGAGTAAACTTTGAAGTCGGCCTTGTTCACCTATATTTTTGGAAACTTATTTCACATGAAGTATTGGTGACTCACGTTCTTTATACTGGAGTGTTGGTTGACTTGACACTTCTTTATTTTCTAGTACCAAGGACGGATACTGTATAATTTTCCTTTCAAATATCTTAAGAATTATAGAAACATAAAAACATTGTCGTGTCAGATTTTTCAGAATGGATTGAATCGTCCAACATCCTCTTTCCGGGAATTCAAAATTTTCGACCTCCCAATCATATAGTTCCGCGTCTGAGTTATAACCAATAGAATCTTGATTTCCTGAGTGGAGTTCACTATATATGTTAGGTTCGGTATAGTCTTCGTTGTTTTGAATTTGGTACAATTGTTGAACGTGGACATCTTCATCTATATGTTATGTCCATCGTTCTCCTTGAGATGGGTGAATTGGAACAATAAAAATTTTCCCATTCCCTTTGAGTTTTATTCTTTCTTTTTCTAATGAAATTGATTCCTTCATCTTTCGACCCCATGGTCGACCTACCAAAGCTGGAAAGGAACTCCATCCTTCCTTAGGATTGATTATTTCAAAGTCAACTTTAGTGGTGATAGCTTTGATAGTCGTGTTGACATTCTTCCAGACACCAATGGGTTCAATTAATCCATGTTCTTCTAAATTTAGGTATATGCCATATTCATTAAGTCATGGTTTACCCAATTATTCCCATGTGTCCCTAGTCATAATGTTTACCTGAGATCCAAAGCCGATAACGAATTGTCGAACATGGTAACCTTCAATTTCCAGGTCGACTAAAGGGTCTGCAACATTTTTATCTTTTTTATTGAGGTTGCATATGCTTTTATCGTGCTTGTCTATGTCAAAATTATTCTTCAAATTGTACATTAAGTCAATTAATTTTGCAACAGAATTATCAGTGTTTATCAAACTAATTAATTCTTGAAAAACTTTTGTTGAGACTCATCGGTTTCTTCTTATGCTGCTAATTCTTGAAATATGTGTGATGCATAATTATATAATTGTTTTTGTTTAACCGAAATAGGATAGTCAATTTTATTTCTTATTTTTCTTATTTGAGGGTTATCCGGACTTATTTTAGTTCCTTGTCGAGTAACAATTTGAAAATTATTAGTGCGAATAACATCACATTTTTGGACACTAGACAAGATGTTAATGTTATTCTTATTATTAATTGTTTCAAGCATGGTGGGGAAATCCTCTAGAGATTGATCACCAAAACCACAACTTGTACAAAATTTAAGATTGGCCTGGTCTTTGTATGGACACTCAACATGTTGTTGTCCCTCATTTAAGCACGCATAGCACTAGATAGGTCGACGTGGTATGTTCTCTCGATTCCCAAAGTATTGGCCTCGACCTAAAAATCCTCCACGTAGATTGTTGTCATATTGGTGCTAATATCTTCAGTCATCATACCTTTCATTATTCTATTTGTTCCAGTCATTGCTATTATTATTATTCTGTGCGACGACATTCGTCTGGTAAACTACCTGGTAATTCTGTTGATTATTCAAATTTAAGTGACAAGATACTGTCAAGAGACTTTGACTTCATAGATGGCACACCAACGAGGTGTCTCATTTTTCATATTAAATGGATAGTCTTTTGTCGCATGTAAGTCATGCTCCTGGCATATGTCGTAAAATCACTTTGACTGCATGAACTGGATATCTTGTCAATGATCATCTTGCCAATGGTAGTCTTTTGTGTGCCTGAACATAGAGCATTTAGTACACCAAACTTCATGTCATTTGAGGCGTATCTTCCTTATAGATTTTTGCATAACTTCCAATTGTCCTTCCAGATGCTTCTCGATGGGGTTGACAGGGTAATATTCGTCCAGTTATATTTGTAATGCCTTAGTTAATGCATCTTTGTATGTGTTGAAGTTGTCCGGTCAGATATGCATTTAGATTTTCTGTAAGAGTACAACAACAAACCATTGGGTCAGTAATTGTTTATTTATGTTATAATCCAACTATATTAGTAGGTTTTTGAATCTCTTATCATACTCCAGAACTGTTTCAGTCGGTTCCTGAGTTGTAGTATTCAATGTATTTGCTGCCATATGTTTTTCATTTGGTGTTTTGAAGAATTACATGAAATTTTTTATTTATTTTCGCTTTAGTGGCATTTGTTGTTTTCTCCCTATATGCCATGTACCATGTTAGTGATCACTTACGTAGAGCACTAATGAACTGGGCCACTTGTCGGTCTTCACTATTAACCGCATTTGCTTCCCAAATCGATTCACATACGAACCGATGTCATTTGGGATATTCATCACCCACATAGAGGGGAATGTGGGCAGACATATGTGCCATATCTCTGGTTCATATGTCTCCTTCAGGTGGTGTAGGGGGTGGTGGTGGTGGTGGGTTACTTTTTGTAACTACTTTTTCTTCACAGTTATTTTCGACGGAAGTTTTGTTTCTGTCAAAAGATTTTTCTTTAACCGTCGCTCCACTTTCGACTAGAAGTCAATTTATGTCGACTCCTTTTGATGATACCCAAGTGAATTGTTGAGACTGAGATACCCTTGCTTGTGACTCCGATCGGTCCTGTGTGTTCTCTGAAGCCGTGATTGGTTGGGGGGGTGCTCCTTCATGATCTGAATAAAGTAGGTGAATACTACGATTAGATGGATAGGATTGAAAAGTAACCCAATTTCCTTCTTGTAGTCGATGAATTACAAGATGATAGACATCATTTCCTTCACCATCTAGTCGAATCCATACACCTAATTCGCCAGCTCATAGTACTAAATCTTCTTGAACAATATCATGCACTCAGGCACTCTAACTAGTATTTGACAAGGAATGGCGCATTATAATCTGTGGTATGTCTACTTGGATATATCTACCATGATCTATCCATAAGTCTTCATCCATTGGTTACACTTCTTCATAGACGCCCTCTTCCTGTCGGTCATGACCCGACTCTGGCATATTTCCTTCTTGTTCTGTCACTTTATTCGTCATTCTTCCTTGTAGGAGCACAACAACTTGCTCTTTAATCTCTTCCCTTCTCTTTCTCCTCTTCCCCCGTTCTATTTTATGTATATTCAAAGTGCTTTTGTGAGTAACTATTCTATTTTTCTCCTTTTTGGCCTGATTTTTCATTAATGGCATCGGTGTTTTCTTCATTAATCGACTAGAATTTATCTACTGTACTTCAGACATGACCAACTACAGCCCCATAGCCGACTTGAAATATTTTAGAAATCCTGGGTGGAACTGTCTATTTGTTTAATAAGTACTCCCACTCTCTTTCTTGAACAAACTGCTCCCACTCCTTCTGCTTGGCCTCCCAGTTTGTGTTTGTTGGCAGAGTTATCAGTAGTGGACAAGGTTTGAAAATGTGGCTTGCCCCTCTTTCGATCAAGAATTCAAACAAAAGTGTCGGCAACGAACACAGGAACTATTCGGTGAGGTTTTTATAGAATCTCTCTTTGATACTATCAATAGAGACTTTTTCGTCGACTTCTCGCTCCTCATAGAAATCGTCAACGATTCTTTTGAACCACTTTGACAAATTTGTGCAACCTCCCCTTGTTAAATTCTGGAGTAACTGTTGATCTTTATTTCCTGCCAGATGTTTCATCCAGTAGCTTTTTTAGAGACTGAGGTATGGACTCAACAAAATTTTCATGCGTTTCAGAGAAAAACTTCTCCTTTGCTTGGGCAATAGTCAGTGTGTTTATTCTAGCGTAGTTCTGTAGGTAGTTCATTATCTTACACTCCCACCAATCTTTGACCTCCTGCTATGATATCATCTAGTCATAGTCATTTCATCAGTATATGTATCACTGAAAAAAGAACCAATCTTGTAATCAATCAGATTGCAAGGTTACCAATGATACACATATAGAATCATATAACAATAACAAAACAAGAGACAAAAATGGTAGACATAATAACGTATTATATTACTCAAGTACACATGTGGGTTCATATAATAAAACCAAACCAATTGCCTATCTGGATCAACGACCTATATATGTGTTTACAAAACAGTTACAGAAAGTACATGTTGGTTAAACCAACTAAAATGGCCTATGAGGTCGAGCTGATCTACAATTAGCAGACTAGATACTCCAATATGTATACATATTATAGAAAAAATAAGTTTATTAATACTACTTTTTAAATGATTATTGTATATTTTTGTCATTGCAAGTTTCACGGGTCTCAATGCCCACAACTCCAGAAACTCTTTATGTAGTTTATTTATAAGTTATAACTCGATTCTTAGAGTCATTGGGTTATTTTTTGTATTGTAGATTAAAAAGAATGTCTATACGTTCTTTCCACTATATCCCTCAAAGTTTTATAAAACATTTCTCCACTCTCATTAACTTTCAACACCACTTGAGTTGAATTGATGACCATCATCATTTACATTTTTTTTTAAATTTGTATCTTCTTAGGGAATCCTTCCATTTCCTCGATGGTTGTCCTAGCATAACATTCAACAAATTATAAATTATAAATTTTGAAACATATTAGAGATTATTGTTGAGAACCATTATCACTAAGAATCCAAATAAAAACCTAATGTCGATCACCTTTTGATCCACAATGGATACTTTATTAAAGCTAGTTTTTGGACCAAGGCTAGTAAGATGGAATATTTATACAGACGGGCTTGTCTCTTTAGGATTTCCACTCTCTTTCTTGTTCAAAGAATGGAGACTGTGTATTATGGCTAGTGGGATGCCATGGACATAACTAATAAAGCAAAGCAGTTGGCACAATTTGTAGGTGCATTGAGAAGAAGAGCTCTCACCTGGTTTATGAACTTAACTGAAAACTGCAGCAAGAGTAAAAGCGACATTTAGAAAAAATTCTTATAATTTTTTAAGACTCAAAATGTAAAACATATAGTAGCACATAAATTAAAGGAAATATAAAAATTGTTGGGAGAATCAGTCAGGGAATCTGAAAAAAATTTAAGGATTTGTTGAGTCAAAATACCTTCACAATTGATAGTGAGATCCTTGTACAATGGTTTGTTGTAGGTATATTACAAAGGATTATAACACCATTGAGGAGAAGTTCAGTGGTTCATCTGATTATCGTGAAGCAGTAAAGGTTAAAGCAGGTAGGTTCTCCTGTGTCCTATCAGTTATAACATCCCTAGGCGTAAGTTAAGCAAGATCTCTCTCAATGGGCAAGAATTTCTCAGCAAGTAGGTTCTCCTAGAGTGCTTTCGGTTCACTTGTGGACTTAACACAGTTGTTGTTAACTGGGGCTTAAAGTTAACTGCGTGGGATAGATTCGCTGCACACCTCACCTTTACCTATATCTATTTCATTCTTCAAACAAGTATTAGGGGTTCAACAAACAACTTAATGTTTTACGGGCAGATAGTATATTTGATCTATAGACAATATAGCATTCTCAACCTTCATAAAACATCATTAAGTACCTGAGGAAAGCATCCTTCATTCGCCAATAAATATCGTACACTGGGAGAGGCTCTAAATAGTGTTGAGAGGGAGGCTTCGGAAATATGGATGTCCTCGCCCCAACCAACAAACATGGATTAAAGTAAACAGCTAACTATGGTCTCCACTATAACTTGTATTGCATCTCACCTCTATATGTGTTAATAAAGCAACAACTATTGATATTGGAACATGACAAGTTAAACTTCTCTATGTAAGTATTCCTCTTTTTAAAAGACTTGAATAAGCACCCCTTATAAGAGGAGGCCTCAAAAGGGTTCATGATTTTGGTTTCATTTCTGAAGAAGGTATTCCCTCTTTCTTTGGGGATCTTGAGATCATCTTCAATTTGAGGATTTTGACTTACTTGGTTTATTTATTTATTTTCTTTATTTCCTGAAGTTATGAAATATGAATGATGATGATGGGTGGAGGTAATAAACCTTCATGTACTTTTCAATTAGATATCTCTCCCCTCCAACAGTGAGCTCATCTTCGCCAATAAATATTTGCCAATATTGATGTGTGCTTAATGATAGGTTAAGAGGTTAGGCGTGATGCCGAAATCAAGGGATGAATCAGTGTATATGACTAAACCATGTCTTTCCTGTCGATATGTCTAGTGGTTGCAACAGCCATGTAGGAACAAGGCAATGTTTTGTATCGGTAAGCTTTGTTAGTTGAGACGGGGGATTTTGTCGAGGACGAGGGATTTTGTTGAATGGGCTCTCTCTCATCTCTCAGGCCCAAGGGTTCTAAACCAGGGGCTTTTCTTTCTATCTTCAGGGCTACTCCTACAAACAGGGCTGCTACTAAAGAAAGAGTTTCCATATCTATTCCTCCCTCCATCCCTGCCTCCAACCAGAAATGTTGCTTTCCTTATTGCCTCAGAGGATTCCCGCCGCTGAGTAGCTCCGCCCGCTCATGAGCAAAGGGTCAAGGCAAAGTAGCCCACCCATCCTGAGTATAGCATCACATTGCATTGCAATTCATTCGAATAGAGTAGCGCCCAGCCAATGAATCAATCACGCCTATCATGGGTAAAGGTAAAAAAGCATGTTTTAGAAAAAAGAGATTTTGGTGCCCCAATGTAAGATTTCGGGGGCACCAAAATCAATCAAATTATGAACAAACTTATAGAGTTTCTTTATGTTTTTTCTTTGCATGACATGCTTAAACCAATACACATCATTTAAGCATACAGATAATTCAAATATATTACTTTTATATTAAAATTAGAAAAAATTGCCACGTTCCTTGTTTGGGATTTGTTTCATTTCCTCTCTTTGCTATGATTTTATTCCATGGTATTTTATCAATCATTATTTATTAATAAATATCATCCATAATGAAATACATAAATTATGATTTTTTACATAGCAAGTAAAGAATTCATGTTAAAAAGTATTACGATCAATCGATGTGTATAGTACCATTAGGGGAATTTTGAGGTCTAAAATGGGCCTCATAAGAGATAAAATAAAATATTATGAGTTAGGCACTTTATGGGAAAGGTATATTTACAACTCATCTCTTACATTATAACCAATGCAACTATGGTTAAGTTAAATTGAAAAGATGTCTAAAATAAAACCAATAAAAAATCATCTTTGATATGACTAAAAGTAAAGTACTTTTGAGTACATAAATTACTTTTAAATATAATATGATGAATGCATTTATAAAGTAATGTACTCATAAAATAAAATATATTAATTTTGAAATTTGAAACATAAGTTATTTTTTCAATATTCAAAATATGTTTGTAAACCGTGTATTTATAATTTTGAATTTTAAACATAAAGTTAAATTTAAATAAATAAATTGTCATGTTTTATATATATATATATATATATATATATTAAAAATAAAAAAATAATTTTAAAATATAAATATAAAACTATAAATTAAATTAAATTAAATTAAATTTATTTTTCAGCTTTTTAATACATCTTCAAAAGCACGTGTAAACTCATTTTTAATAGTTTCTTATGATATATATTACGTATATCACATATCGTTTTTAATGTAATAATTAATAACATCATTAAATAAATTTTTTAAAAAGTGTTAATATTGGGATGAAGGAATAGTACATAAATTTCTAACACGAAAAATTTGAGTTAATATTATGAAAATGAGATTATATATTATTAGTATATGTAATAAAAATTTTAATAATATAATATGTTATTATGATATAATGGTTCATTCAAATTGCTACATTAAGGTTTTATGTATGTATTTGGTTTTGTAACTTGAATGTGTGTCTAATTTATGTTGGTATAGATGCACGTGTTTCAAAAGTTAAAATTTGATAGTAAAATATGAACATTGAATAATACCTAAATTTAAAAAAAATTGGTATTAATATTAAAATTCAACGGATGAGAATATATATAATAATTTATTTTTATAAAATAAATAAATATATTTTTTATATTTAAATAATAATTATAATAGATTATTATATATAGTAATTATTTAAAAAACAAAAACTATTAATCATCAAATTGTTTTTATTATAAGATCAAATTGTTTTTATTATAAGATGTTAAGTGATTTTGATTTTAAATAAAAATTTGACATATATATTTTAAATATTGAAAAAATAATTACATAATTTTAATTTTGAATAGACAATTTACTTTTTGGTATTTGTAATTTATTTTATATTGAAATATAAAAAAATAATTACATTTGAATAAAACATTTAGTTTTTTGGTATTTGTAATTTATTTTATATTGAAATATAAAAAATATTTTTCCTTCTAAGTACTTTAGTACATTTATATTATATTCACAAATCATCTATGATTACTATTTTCATAATGAGTACTTTACTTACAACAATGATATAGTTAACTATGGGTTTTCATAATGAGTACTTTACTTTACTTACAATTTGACAAATAAACATCCTATATCAATCAATGCCACCTCAACTATTATAGATGATGTCATCATCTACAATGTGATTGGTTCTTTTAAAGTGGATTTTGATAGTACATTTTTTGTTTTGAGGCCCATTTTTTACCTCAAAATTCCCTTAATGAGAAAATTACCATTAGTGAACTTTACATGAATAATCACACTAGTACACAATGAGAACGGTGAAAGGGTTTTAAAAAACTTCTTCTAATGACAGTCCAGACATGGCAACCTGGAATTCAATCACATCATTCTCCCAATCCAAAAGCAACCCAACACCCCATATATTGATATACACAAACAAGAAGTTTACACTGCTAAAAACAAATCTTATTTTGAGATAGAAAGCGAGACCATTAGGGTTTATAGTAGTGAATGTAACTCTGAAGGCAAAATAACATTAGGGTTTGCAACTTTGAAGGTAACTTTGAAATTCTCTATTTAAAAAAAACAAAGAAATCTGATGCCATTTTTTTAATCGATTGAGGGAAAACTTGAGTTGAATAGAACTACCTAAAATGTCAATTATGATGTTTCCACAATCATCCCTTACAATATTTATCTTCAAATTAACATGTCTCTCCAAACTCTTCCCTTATAAATCTCCTTTGCACAAGTCTCTACTCAAACTTTTTCCTTAAAATGGATGGGTGGGCCTAATGGTTAAGAACATTTGTTTTTGTATGTGCATTTGAAAAATCTTGCACTGACTTCTGCAATATCCTGATTTTGAATCAAGTTCAGATACACATGATATTCCACCACTTCCAAAAATCTTCGAGGTCTTATCAAGAGAAACATACACAAGAAGATGGTATATGGAAATGGAAAGCCAATTTACCCCACCAACTGAAACATGCCATCATCCAACAACCATCTTGGACCAAATGGTACTTCAATGTGAATTGGAGTTGTTTTATGACACCCTAGTAGTATGCGATTCTTCAAGATGTAAATAATTGAAGGTGAACCCTAGGTGTGTCACATTATCCCATTATATTAATGACCGAATATCCAAAGTTGAGAGTTTAATACCCCCTAATGCGGTCAAGGGTCTAATAGGTGATATAGAAAATACATAGAAGTTCCATATGCTCATTCTTTGAAAAGTTGAAATCCAAATAAACCATGTTTCATCCTAAATTAACCAGTCTATCTTCTTCTGTTGAGTCAACCTAGAGTTCTAATGATCCAACATATAATATCAATACTATCCAAAAGTCTTTACAAGGAGATTCCACTAGAGGAAATTTCACCTCAAAATGGGCCTCCTAAGGAAAATTAATAAAATAATAGTTAAAATAATAAAATAATATTTATTAATTTTGAAGGAAGAAAAGAAAAAACTATTTTTTGTTCATATTTTCGACATATCTCCTTGTGTTCTTACTCAAATTTTGATCAGGATATCTCGTTGGATGCGAAATTGAATGTCGCATCTAATGAGTACCCACTTGGCATACTTTTTATGGGCCCCGTGATGATGACATCATCATCAGGTTTTTTCAGGTATTTCTTATTTTTGGGGTAGTGGGGCCCATAAAAAGTATGCCGAGTGGGTACTCGTTGGATGCAGAATTGAATTCCATATCCAACGAGCTCTCCCGATCGAAATTTGAGTAAAAACACAGGGAGATATGTCAAAAATACGAACAAAAGAAGTAGTTTTTTTTATGATACCTATCCCCAAATTTATATTAAAAATTTGTTTAAGAGGTGCTCCCTATTTGAATTTTAAAGCATTTTGATTGGATACTACATGATGACATGGAATTTGCATTATTTTTAGAAGGCCCATTTTAAATTGAAATTTCCTCTAATGAAAAAGTTGTACGAGCCAAGAGAAAAAATGTCCAATACACACCAAGGCCAGTTAAATTGTGGAGGGTAGTGGTGACTTCTCTCTTTACAATTGTGCTTCGCATGGAACTTGGATGTATTCCTTCTTTGTGCCCGATGTTGGGATCAAATTCTCCTATTGTGGTAACAATTACATGATTGTGAAGTCTAGAATAGATGATGCAAATCTTGGATTGTAGTCTATAATAGATGGTGCAAATATTGGATTGGTTATCTTTTAACTTGTGTTTGTTCCTCCCAAACAATCAATAGCTCTTACGATATTTTGTGCTTATTTGTAGTCGATGTGATTACTTGAATATTATTAAATACAAACATAGAATTTCAATGTATAATAAGTGAATGAATGGTTATGCTTATGGAAACTTTAATATGAATAACATGTTATATATCGAATGTTGTCCATACACTCGTGGGAACATTGCAGGGTACAATGTTTCAACATACTAAATGCATTGTGTTTACTAATATCATAAACATTTGGTACAATGTTTCAACATACTAAATGCATTGTGTTTACTAATATCATTAATGTAATGTTCAATATTTTTGTTACCAGAAGTTCGATGATGATCACCATGTCTACCATCTACCATTTCTCCCAAGTATGATACCAAATTGAGAGAAGGTCACTAAACGAGTAGAGCTTAGAGAGAAAGCATACAAAGCAAGATTGAATCAACCACTTATTCAATTCCCACTATGTTCCGAGTCTCCAATTTAGAAAATATGTAATACCACTATTTATTTACGTGTTGGGGATGAAAACAATGATATAGAGGTTGGTATGGATGATTTCTTACAAGATACCCATGCCCCAAAAAGAATGTTGTTAAATGCATTCCAACAAAATGAGCTCAAGATCGATGCTGATATTGCCAATACCTTTTTCAAAAACATGAAATATGCTTCCACCACCCCTCTCTTTGGGAATGGATTAATGTCTACCCAACTGGGGACAATGGTGTTGTTGTATAACTTGAAAACAATGTGGTATTTCAATAGCGTTTTAACAAGTAAACATTTTGAAATGAAAAATGAAACCTTGTGGAAAATCATTTAAATCGACACTTCAAGATGTGCTATTAATTCCAAAACGTCAGTTTAAATAATTTTACATGGGGTTTCATTTTTCATTTGAAAATGTATGGTATTTTTCAACACTACTGACATAACTATCCATGAACTCTCCATTAAGTAGCAACAAAAAGAGATTTGTTGCATGCTTAATGACAATTTACATCTATATTTCCAACTAAATACATGTTACTCAAAGATAAAATACTTCCCAAGTGATAATGTCCTCCTTGACAACTGTGAAGAGGTAAAGCAACTACTGAAAAAAATGGGTATTGAGTACATATCATATCACACTTGTTTGAATGATTGTATTTTATATAGAGGAAAATAGGTGGACTTGAATTTGGGCATGACAAGTACTAGATACAAAAAAAGGGTAAGGAACAATAGTTCTCCTCATAAGATATCGAGGCACATGCCTATATTCCGAAGGATTCAAAGGATTTTTTTTCAAAGAATTAGCCATGTTGCATGGGTTGCATGCCTCGCACAAAAGCGAGCCATGCGTTATGCAGATTCTTGTAGAATCAACAACCATGAATCATATAGAGGATACATTACTTGATAAATTCAAGGATTAAATACAAAGCCTTTGATTGAGAATGACAATGGATGGATTTAACCATTATTCTCTCCAAAACACCAATTATTGTATTTTCCCATTGGTAGTGATCAATAACAATATCCCTCCATAGTTGTTTGTGAAGAATGGACATATTATGTTGGCTCTTATAGTTATTGGTAAAAGATAAGTGAATAAAATGGACGTCTATCTCCAATCATTGATGGACGAATTCAAACAATTATGGGAAGGGATACATGTATATGATGTATCAAGACCTGTCCCAGTGGAGATGTCTTTTACACTGTATGGCATATGTGTATACATCACACATGATTATCCATGACTAGGAATTTGTTTGGGTAAGTATGTTGATTAATTTGATTATATCCCTAATGTTATTTGACAAACTTAATTCAGTCCAACCATCTTCTTTGGAACTGGCATGTTCTGTATAGAATAACATCGTAGATCTTGTAACAAAAGGGTATCATGGATATAAACTTTGTGGACCTTCAATAAAGGCTAGGTGGTCCAACTACCTACAATTCCAGTGTATGGTTTCTCGAGGGTGTTCCTCCCAGAAGACCATAGAAGAGAAACATCTTCTTTCAATGGAAAAAGAGACAACCCAAATACCTAAAATAATGATACCGCTAGATTGGATTAGGGCATATGACACAAAGAAGGAACATATTGAAAACATATTAAGATTGACCACTTACTAGATCTCATGCATATATTAAAAAATGGTTCATCTTCTTTATGGAAGCACATATCATCGAAAAAAATGGCACATTGGTTGTTAAGAGAGATCTTATTTCTTCGAATACTAAAACAAAACAATGACTAAGAAAAGAAAGTAGAGGAGAGGTGGGCACCTCTTTGTCTTTTAAATATGGTGATGTCCCATAGATTTTGAACAAAGATGAACAAAGGATGTTATGTTGAGTGTGAAGGTGCCTTCATTATATAGGTCAACTCCATAATGCTACTTGACAATAGAAGGAAAATTATAGGGATTGAAATCACATGATCATCTAAACCTTCTAAGGGTATGTATGCTAATTAAATGCCTCTTTTGTTGTAGTGGGTATGTTACAATATTCTATTCATTCACAATTTTATGCCAATTAACTTCATTTCTTTATTTTGTAGTGCTATCCTTTGCTTTTGTGTGGTTGTGTGAACCATGACATCCCCTAGGATATGTGACGATCCATATGTAAATTATTTGCACTTGTATGTTGGATTACATCAAAAGAGATTCGCATGCCTATCATTCCACAATGGTGTCAAGAAATTGTTGAGATTGCTTGTATGTATGAGAAGGAATTGGCCATACATTTCATGAACTTACATGTCCATCTTCTAATTTACCTAGTTGATGAGGTTGAATTAGATAGTCGGGTGGCCTCATGTTGTTGGATGTCCTTTTTGGAGAGGTACATAAAAAAATTGGAGTTTGTTCGACAAAGTGCAAAAAACAAGGGGTTTATGGAAGAGGGGTACATAGTATACAAACTATTCTATTATGCTAGTGAATACATCAAGCATAGTGGTTCGAGACAATCAACGAGATGAGGACTACAGGGACAGGAAGCTACTCCAAATGAATGGGAAAAGGCTCATGATAAAGAGTAAGTCACTAATCATTTATCAATTTCTTACAAAGTAATTGTTTACATTGAACTTTATTATATATATTTGATCTCATACTAATAATTTTCGTTTCAAAAATACATCAACAAATGTAGAAATTGATTCCATCAATAAAAAAAATTCTTTACAATGCAAAATCAATGCAACCATGGGTTGTGTTGTATGAAGATAAGAGAAAGAAATGAGAGAGTGACAAGAAATAATTCAGTTGTAGGAAGAGAAGAGAAAGAAATGAGATAGTGACAAGAAATAATTCAGATGATTGAAAGGTAGAGGCATGCCCTATCCTGGTCATTTAAAAAAATTAATGCCAATGATATGTCTCAATAGTTGGGTGGCTACCAGATTAGAGAGAAATATGGAACATCCAACTGTTACGCATGTGGTGGAGAGGATGCACTAAACATAGGGAAATGGTGCAACAACTCTATAATAATCTCTTCATGCACATAGTTAATTTATAATGCATGTTTGAATTATAACATGTTTTATGTTTTTAATAGTGTTCAATTTACTAGACATATGTCAACGTCTATTGTTTGCATTTTTATAGGTGCATTCAATTCCCATCTATGCGGACATATGGATATTATTTTTCGCACCGAGGATGTTGATGAAGGGCATCTCACTCTTGATTGTGGAGTGAAGGTCGATTTCAACCAATCTAGTTGTGCTAGCTATTGCGATCATAACCTAATAAAGGGAAATCTAGGCTACATCGGAAAGATACAAGAGATCATGCAAGTGGACTTCTCATATTTCCAATGTGTTATTTTTAGGTGCAAGTGGTACGATATTTTTGGCATGAATAATGTAATGAAAGATCATGATAGTTGCATAATATGTATCAACTCTAAAACTATATTGGGATGAAAAGGAGCCTCATGTTTCTCCAAAACACTACACCTAAGTGTTTTTTTACTAAAATGTGTTGGATAGGGTTTGGTGATTCATACTTTTAAGAATAGCAATGTTATCAAGCCAAACCAGGAAGATAATTAAGGTGATGACAACCAATAATGATATGTACACATTTTATTTGGAGATTTATGTTATGGTTGTGGAAATTTATTATGTGTAACTATATACAATATATGAATTTTGTTTTTTATTCATTTTATGGTGTTGGATATGAAAGTCAACAACCATTTACAACCATCCACTTGAAGATTTTTTTTTAAATGTAGAACTTCAATGTCATTATTATGAATAATTTATAATTGTAAGATCTACATGTTGTCTCTTTTGATAAGATTTTTATGATGTTGGATATGAAAACTTAACAGACATTTACAACAACAATGTCGAAGAGAAATGATTTTTTGTGGAATTTTAAGCTATTTTGTAATTATTTCTATGTGAATAATTTTCATTTGTAAGATTTGCATGTTTTCTGTTTTTATAAGATTAATATTAACAACTATTACCATGAAGATCAATTTATTTGAATGCCTTTTTTATACTAAATATAGTAATTTAAATGTATTTTCATGATTTCATAAAAGATTAAATCAAACAAATTGGTTTCGAAAGATTTAATAAAAATCAAAATTATTTTCATGTTTTTTTCACCTACTAGTGTCCCTTGACTAATGTATATATACCCTCAACTAATGTACATTAGTCGATGGAGAAAATTATCTCAGTCTCTTGCTCTCTCTATATATAAGGGGTGTATTGTTAAACATTGGAGGATAAATTATAGAAACCTATGCTTGGGAATAGGATGTAAGACAACAACAGAAAAGGTAGAATGGATTTCCCTTTTGCTAGGGGATGGGATAATTGCATGTTTAAAGCTCTTTAACGTTTCTATCTTTGGATACTCCATGATTGCTATTATTAAGACTTGAAAAAATCTTAGAAATCAAGATTTGAGTTTGGGATATATTCATAATAGAATCTTGTACCTAATTAAAACCATTCAGAAGACCCCCCTCTTCCACATATGAAGGGAAAACAACAAAGAAGCAGATAAATTAGGCAATGGAGTGGCTAAGCTTGTCCAAGCCACAATTGTTTTAAATGATGCCTCCCCTAGTCAAAAGTGGCTTCCCTCTAACTTGGGACATAGAGCGAAGTTCAAAGAACTTGGGGGAATTAATCCTTAAGACAATTTTTGAGTCCCTACATAACCCTCAAGATGAAGGTGACCATGATCATCAATGGAAAGGATGTGTGGATGGCGAAAATACCCCCCCCCCCCAATTGATCTTTATTACTCTCGCATACAAACACTCGGACCTTCTCAAACTTTGCACTCGAGACTTGATTCTTGTGCCAGTTGAAATGGAAGAAATAGATGGAAAATTTCCTAAAAGAGAAGCTGTATGGAACCATAATCTTTTCAGGTGGAGAAATCTACTTAGGGTTCAGGGAGAAATAAATTTTGAAGGAGAGCACAACATGGCTCTTATAACATAGTCGATGTACTCTGGTACGAATATACTCAAAATTCTGGTTGTGGGTACTCTGGTGAACAAGCTTCATGCCTTCTAAGCACTAAGACCCTAGGAATGTCGTCATGGAGGGACATTTTTCAGTGGGATTAAAAATGATTTCCTGGACTTAAAGCACATGTTGTGCATTGTGCATGATCAAATGGGAGATTTTTTGGACAAGATGATGTATCTTTCATATCATATTTCGATGATGAACACTAGACTGGAGGACTTTGAAATAAACATGCATGAATAAGGGGGGCAAATTGAAGGTATGAGGGTCATCTCGGATAATCTTTTGAGCATGATACAATTATTGTCAATATTCCCAATATGCTGAGGAAAAGGTTATGGATGAAGAATCTATTATCCAACCAACCCAATGCATAAGCAACCATGGCTAGCTGTGAAGGCCCGCTTTTAAAATTATGTATAATTTATGCAATTTAGGTGTCTATTTTTATTAGGTCAATTTGTGTGAATTTATAGTGCATAAGGATTTCAATTTTCGTATTTGTTATTGGCATTATGGTCTACCAAAAAAACTTTGGTCTTTTCCAGGCTCTCATTTTGAATATATGTTTGGACAAGAAAACTCAATCTTCTTGTAACCAATGGTTGTTTTTTGTGTTTTAATATAAAAACTCTTACATGTTCTTATTTAATATTTTTAGAGTCGAATAAATCATATTTTTATTAAGAGAGAGAGAGTGTGTGTAATAACCCAAAAAATTTCGTAAAAGTTTACAAAATTTCAAGTGACATAAAATGTCTAAAGTCGCAGCTAAGTAACTGCTAATGGTTAGCGGAAAATGAAACAGTTTATAAAAGAACATGGGATTGCTTCTTTAAAAGAACTTGTAAACTAAAGGATGTAATCTTAAACACCTGTGTTAGTACTATTAATGACTTAACAGCTTTAGTTCTATCAGAGTTAGAAAAGAACTTGCATTTTGTTGCTGCTAGATATACTGATGATTAACTTTTGTCAAGTAGGTAAGAATTCTTGTATGAGATCGGGGCTTACTTAGCGTTCTACTAACTCAATTGAACTACTGGTTCCTTACAGGTTTAGCGGGTAAGCGTAAGATCTAGTAGGTGTTATTTAAAATTACATCGAGAACTACTTCCCTAGCATGATTAAGATGCTAGTTTTAGAAAAGGTTTAAATATGTTGCTGGTCTTCAAGAAGGTAATGTCAATTCTGTTTCCGTTGTTATAAATCCATAGTTGTATTTATAACTAACACCATAATGATTTTCTATCAAAAACATAAACCAGGATTTAAATTGCAAGAGCAAGTAATTACCAAATTTCCTTCAATCGTAAGAACATTATTCTCTAAGAATCTAAAGAATACGGTTTGGTTTTCTTGTGTTTATAGTACTGGTTATTTATAAATTCCCATAGAGAGATTAGAGCTCATGGTTTTGGGTTTAAATTCACTTCAAACTGTTTAGTGATCTCGCAGCTATTCTCATTTCAATACTCAAAAGATGTCCTTCTCTTAAAGCATGATCAAGTTACCTATATTTTTCAATTATAATTTTAACAATGAGTTATTAGGAAATTATCGGAATTCTATAACATTGTTAGTCTTCAGTTTCTTGATCACTCCTTCATCAAAACAGTATAAAGGTTATGTTTTTAGAAGTTTATGGATTTTCCTTTTTACTATAGTTATAAGCTATATTATAACCATCTCATAATTCTTTACTATTTCTAAAATTACACCATCTATTCGACTTGTTTGAAAGCACGAAGATCTTCTAGGATAACCATAGTATTCAAGTTATAACCTAAGGTAGAATGCCTACAAAACAAACCACTATGATGAAATCGAAAGATGACAATCATATCTTATATAGTTTGAAATGATTATTGGTTTTGAAATAATGCAAATGTTTGATTGCAACGCTGACTATAGGTTTCAACCCACGCTTGGAGAAGTATTTGGATGGACACGTGGATAGGTTACAACCACTCGTGGGTTGACTTAAAAACTTGAAACCCTACTCATTTGCTTGTGTAGCGAGATTTTCTCCTTTGTGTTGGTCGAGCTGAGAGCTCGCAGCCATGAGAGGCCTGTAACCACCTTCAAACATTGGGCAATGTACCTGCAACTTCTATGCTGTGATTGTTGGGAGAAGTCGTTGATGGTTTTGGTATTTTTGAGTGTTTAAAGGTTACAGTGAGAGTGGGTGTTGGCTTTTCATTGAGGCCCGAAGACTGTGCTTGTCTCTAACCTGCAACTATTCACCCATAGCTTCTGCCTTCGTATACTTGAGTCAATTTTCTTTTATTTCCTTCACAGAGGTGACTTCATGTCTTCTTCCCTTTCGGCATGGTGCCAAATGCGACCTGGTGTGGCCATTTCTCCTCTGCTTCAGCTCCAAGTTTCCACAGGTAAATATTTACCCTAAACTCAGGTTTAAATTTGTTTTCTTACGAGGGTTTTTACAATTTTTATGCAACAAAGTATTTATAAAGATACGGTTTGATTCTAGCAGATCTTTGCTCCCAGTTCCAATGGTGTAGGTGAAAGCAAGCTCACTCTTCAGTTTTTACATGAGCATCCAATTGGTAAGCCCTGGTCCCAACGAGGGTTTCTTCCTACGTGACATTGTGGTTGTTGGAAGTTGGTTCTTGTGGTTGTAAAGGCATGGCCTCGGTTCTCTGTAAGCTTACGTTTCAAGCTTGTTTGCTATTTGTAAAAGTTTTAGAAACCCTTAAAGGGTACTTCGTGCAAGGTGAAGAAGGCTCTGGAAGCCGTGATGAAAAATGGTTTTTATTTGGTGTTTTCAGCCTTACGGCCTGAACAATGTAATTGCTTTCATTTTAAAACATTAGAGCTCAGCTCTAAATCAAAGGGTTGTCGACCTCTGTCTAGTTTATTTTAGTTTTTATAATAGATTCAGGAAGTGAAACTAGACTGTGAAACAGTCGGGATTTGTAAATGCTTTAAGGTTTTTACCTGTCAATTAAAAAAATGGTTACTATTTGATATATATATATATATATATATATTTGCATAGTTTGGTTTTATTAACAGGCCTAAGCCTCGACCCTTTAATTCTAAGGCTGTAAGCCATTCTTATTATTTGATTCTGTTTTTGTAAATTGTTTATGTAATATTTGATTTTAATTTTGTTTTCAACAAAAAAAAATTATGTAATATTTTTAATTATTATCCTATATTATGAGGATTCTAGTGCAAAGTTTATGGGATATTTTACTGTGTTTAAGAGTAATATTTTACTCTATTTTTTGTTCAAAGGGTTAATTAATGAGTAAACCCTACAGTTCGATAATAGCATTATTTATACTTTAGTAATTCTTAGCTCTGTTTATTTAATATTTTCCTTAATGATTTTTACAGCTTGTTTTTAAATCTCAGCTAAAGAGGATTAGGGTTTATTGTTGCATACTTGTAAATAGGATATATTTATCTTTCAAAACCTAAGTAGTGTATTTAAGTTACTGTAGAGACTTCTGTATAAGATCAAAGATACATAGTGTCTGAAAATCAATGTTATAAAAAATGTTTTGCAAATTCTCTTTACCTGGTTCTTAGATGTTAGCCTGTTTACTATACTTATGTTTATTTATTAAACTGTAAGTTCTATGTTTTATAAAGAATACTAATACTAGAATTAGTTCTATAAATAATATGATTACTAATGTTTTTACATACCTATCTTTTAGTTTTTATCTGAAGTAAATACATTTTAATGCAGACAATATTTACTACTTTTTTACAGTAGAAATCATAAGCAAACTAAAGTAAAATGTAGTTACAATTTTCATTCAAGTGAAAAAAATCATCATATTCACCTAAACACCCAGCTGTACTAGAGTACTGCCTGAGCCAAGCGTGGAAAAATACAGTATGGAAATTCTAATTCTATATGTTTCTCACTTTGCATATTTATTACTATTTCTAACATAAACTGCAATTTACCAAGTCTAACATTACACAGTTACGGGTGAATCCACGGACCTGGGTAACACTTTTTGGCAAGCACATTTCGGCAAAAACAGAAAAACGCACCTCGGTCGAGGGCTTGTTAAGCCCTCGACCGAGGTCTTAATATCTCGACCGAGGTTTTATCAAGCCCTCGACCGAGGTATTGCGGGCTTTACAAACCCTCGGTCGAGGTC